>CAXARX010000584.1:0-30871 GCA_963971425.1 Bryoerythrophyllum caledonicum | reverse complement strand
CTTCCATGGTTTTCCCGAGACCTTCTCCGGGAAACTTCCGCGCAAACAGTATTGTTAATCCAATGACTGGCGCCATCTTGGAGTGTGTTTGGATTTCCATTGTCCTCCAATCAACCGGTACGCCAAGTACCACCTCCGCATAAACCATCCGTAAAATTGAAATATTTACCGAGTTGCGGCGCAATTTCGCCTCGTCATAAATGTGTTGGTACGCTTGGATGCATCATGCAATGCTCCTTGAAGAACTCATTGGTGCGATATCCCAAGTTGGCCCTATTTGTTTGTCGCATTAGAGAATACTGCGAGTTTGGCCAGAGGTGCTCCAAATGACACCATCCAATGTATTTTGCACATTGGGCAAAAGCCCATGGAATTGGAACTGCCTCCCAACCAGAATATGCCTTCATCTTCTCATCCATCAACATGTGAAGGCGCTTATTCTGCTTTGAGCGTGCGTGACGAAAATCACGTTGTCGTTTTCCGTGGGGACTGCTAGTGGTAGATGGTTGTCCAGAATCCATGGTGACGAGCTGGAGGAATACGAAGTTGGCGAAATACAAAGGTGTCAATAGACACTGTAAAAAACTTCCCAAAAGTGCCAAGCAAGTAGCCGCCACTTGGCAGTTGCAGGCCAAAGCGCCTAGGAAGTGGGGTCCGTAACTTTGAAATCTAATATTTATAGTAAATTAGTGACCTATGGCGGGTGCATACGACCAAGAGGTGCGCGTACGTGAGAGGGCTGCGCGCCTACGCTGGAGGGCTGCGCGTGTAAGCGAGAGGGGTGTGCCTTGAACTTGTGCCTTGAACTTGACATACAATACTTATAGAGGTGTGCTCAAAAAGATTTAGCCCCAAATTCTTCTATATATTCAGCGCCAACGCTTGGTGCGCACGTCACAAGGATCCGAGAATAGTGTGCTCGCTACAGAACAAGCGCAAGAGGCATAGCTACGTATTGAAGCTTTCACATCGCAAATTGTTCTACTATTGGAGGCACATCGGCCAAAAAAGCTCGGGCCAAATCTTTTTGAGCACACCTCTACTTACTTATAACCAATGACCTTGAACTTATACTTACTTATACAATACTTATACTTATACATACAATACTTATACTTACTTAGGCACACAATACTTATACTTACTTAATGTTTTTTGGGGAGAGTTAGTACCTTCAATTAGCATGGAAAATGATTTGTATGGCAAACTTATACTCATATTAAGATATAATATGGATAATTTGTATGGTAGAATGCTATCTCTTATTATTTGGAAGGCCGTTGCAATTAGTTACAGATAATTCAACCAAGAATAATAATGTTGCATTAATATTGGGGATTTTGTTACATCCCAAATCATTTATTATGCAAGAAAGTAACATGATTTTTATTGTTTAGTCTTATGATTTACATGTTTGAGACAAAAATTTAAGTTTTATTCTTCAACACATGATATAAATTCCACTACAAAAAAATTCTGGATGATACTATAGACTATTGTAGTCGGTTATCAAATATTAGACAAAAGTGAATTTAATTTATTGAGTAGGGTGCATGAAGTTGTACAATCATGGAAGATTATAACGCATTCATCAAATATATAATTTAAACGTATACAAGACTGTATAGAACATTCACTATATTACATTGTACAAATTAAAAAACATGCTGAACCATACAAACTTGATTAACGTCAAAGATAAACAATATTGTTTCGAACTAAAGCCATTTACAAATGAAGTGCAATTTACAAAATTCACAAGGTCTATGATTTCAAAATGTTACAAAATTGCCCGTTTATCATTCATGGCACTACTTCCATTGCTATCAAATTCTACGACTTTAAAGTAAATACCAACTTTGCGTATTCTTGGATTTGATTGTCCTTTTCTTGGAGTACAGCGCGTAATTTTTGAAGTTCTTCTTTGTTGCGGTTGGCTTCTTCTAGTAGATTCTTGTTTTCCTATAAACTCTGCTGATATTTAGCAGAAGTTGAAGATGAGCCTCTCGTCCAATTGGAACATCATCAGAAGACTCTAGGTTTTCATTGATATTCTCATATGCAACCGCGTCCATCTGAGTTGGATCTTCTTCCTTGCCGGAATCTTCTCCAATTGTCGGTGTTTCTTGGAAGGCAGAATCTAGCCAATGGCTATTAATAAAGCCTTCAATCTCCTTGCGAATAGTTGAGTCACACCCAGTATCCGAGTCGTCACTCGAAGTGTCAGACCACATGACTTCCTCGTTTGGAACTTCAACCTCCTTGGCATTTTTTCCTAGAGCTTCGCCCGGAAACTTGCGCTCTATTGGTAGTGACGCCGTGGATACTGGTGTCATCTTGGAGTTTGGTTGTATTTCCATCGTCCTCCAATCGACTACTACTTCGAGTATAATCTCAACATACACCATACGTAAAATAGATAGATTCACCTCATTCCAGTGAACCTTTGGCGTGTTGTAGATGTGTTGGTACGCTTCGATGCACCGTTCTTTGAATACTTCATTGGTGCAGTAATTTAAATTATCCTTGTCGTATTTCCGAAGTTGCGAATACCGCAAATGCGGCCACATTCGTCCCAAATGACACCAGGCAATGTACTTTGCACACTGTGTAAATGTCCACGGGTTTGGTACATCTCCCCAGCCTCGAAATGCGTTCAGCTCACCATTGATGAATATGTGAATGCGTTTCTTCTGCTTGTGGTGGCGTACTCGTCAAGCATCACGCTGTCGTTTCTTCATTTTCTTCTCAAAAGCCCGAATCTTTGAAGGCCCACTTGAGTCCATGCTTAAAACTAGCGTGTAGGGGTGTAGGGTTGCTGGGAGCAAATGGGGGCCGGGCGCGCACGAACAGTGGCAGGGCGTGCGCTCTGAGGCCGGGTGCGTGTGAACAGTGGCCGGGCACGTGCGCTGTGGGGCCGGGCGCGCACGAACAAGGACCATGGAAAGTTCTGTTCTTGCAAATTGGATTATCTTAAATGTTACAAACTAATTTCAATGTTTCAAAGGAGATGCAAGAAATGTGTCAATGCTTTAAAGATGTCCTTATATTTATATTGCACATGCAAATTTCGCAACATACAAAATGCTTACAAATGCTACGCTTTCATCTTACATTCTATTTGTCTATACTCCACTTCATCACGCATCGGCTCCACTTGGTTCAGCACTTCCTGAGGCCCCATCATCCAACAACTTATGAGCCGCTCGCGTCCTCCAGTGAGGCCCATCCGCGTTTACCAGAGCACGTAACATTTCGGAGTTCCGAAGTGCTTTGAGAGTCTTCATAGTCGCCGAACTATGTTCCTCAAGAAGGAAATCAATAGCTTCCTCCTTCCAAGTTTCCTTCCATTGCGATCCTTCCCATTGCAACGCATTGCGAAGGTCAAGATCAGTGGCCTCTCCTAATTCTGACACCACACGTCCCTGGTGATTCCACAGTTTCCCATCTGGACGTCGCCCGAATTGAAATAGCTTCCACCTAGCATCCCAATATCCGCCCATGACTTGGTAGAAGAAGTTTCGTTTATCAACATGGTCCGCGGTGGTTCCCGATATAAGCTTCTTGGCCACTCGTACAATTTCTTCGTGGTCATTTTTCCAACCAAATTGCGTGCTTACACTAGACTTATGTAGTTGGTGGCACTGCGCACGCCAATTCCACACCAAATCTTCTCCCCACTTTTGAGCATAGGCATCCCCAGGCGCATTCTCCGGGTTTAGCTCCCAACTAGGTGGCATGTAGGCGGTGAGGCCAAACACTTCATACAAGCGCTTATGAAATGGTGTTCTACACTTTGCGCAAAACCTACATGTCAAGATACCACTTAGCAGATACATTGGATGGTATAAAGACCGACACGTGCCAAGAGCATATGCACCTTCTGGCCCGAAAGGATTTAAACAAATCGGGCAAACATCTTCATTTTGTGTGAAGCTTGCTGGTGTTGGCCATAATTTGCGTGGTGCCACGTTTCCGCTTGGTTGAAGGGCATGAGAAGACATAGCCTCTGCGTGGTCCCACTCCAACTTTGTCCAGTCAATAGATTTACCATCTAGCAACAGAGGCAATTCAGTTGGAAACATCTCGTCGATGTGAGCCCAAGATGCGAGTCCAAAGTCACGGCGTGTATTACTCTTCAAATATTCGTTGTCAACCTTCTGGACCTCTATTGCCATTTGCCTCGCACGGTCAACATTCTAGATGCATGCCACCTTCCATTGATAGTACTACTCGCTCACCGATCTAATCCTTTTTCGAAGGATGTCGTTTGCAGTGCGAAGCTGAACAAGTTCCGTGCTTGGATTAGCTCGGGAAAACGACAGAGAATCCTCGGTGCCGATGGCATCTACCAATGGCTACGCTGCTACAGTCGGCGGTGTCGTGATGCGATACAGTTCATCATATAAAAAAATAAGATTGAGAAGAAAAATAGGGAACTTAGCTGGTTAAGGTAATTGTGGAGAATAAACGACTTTTTCCTCAATTACCCTACCAGGCCAGAAGTTTATCTTAGAGGATCTTTACTGCATCTTGTCACTAGCTTAGGACTAAGGAGCGTCAACCAGCTGGATTTGCTGCTGATTCCGGCAGTCCCCTGACTACGCGAGCGCCAGCCGCTCTGACAAGCCAAAGAATCGAACCCGGACCGGCGAGGTGCAACGAAAAGCTTAGCCAGCCGAACTAAGCCGTGGTCAATGGCAGTACGTGGGCTCTAATGATATTTAAGCTATTCTCTAACTTTTCTGAGATCAAAAAGCTTAAACAGAGTGCTATGGTATTATAGTTTGTAGTAGAAATAAGAAATGTTTAGTTTGGGGATTAGTTTAGAGGAAGAAATATAGTGCCAACTTGTAGTAGAGTTATAGGTTAGAAAATAAAAGTCAAGCTAGGCTTATGTGGGAAGATTTAGATAAGATTTGGAGGTAAATGGACTTTGGCGTCCAAGGGTGAGTCAAAAGGAAGGCTAGAGAGGCATGGGCTGATTTAGGCCCTTGACTTTCCTTCCCTCCTCCCTCGGCCAAAGCTTCCTCCATTTAGTATAAAAGACGCTCGGGTTTCTTGTATGACAGGTACAGTTTTGTGAGTTTTGATGTCAGTTTTTGAAATGATGTAGAACTCGTTAATAGCTTTCTAACAAGCTATCACACGCTCCAATCGGAGTTATGTAGAAGTTGTGGTGTGGATTTGAATAAAAGAAGGTACTGCTGCCATGAATTTTCGAGAGCAGTAACTTTGATTCCATGTAAAAACTTGTATACAAAGAGTGAGATAGTGAATCTTTGAACGTATAGTAGTGATTGTATTAGCTTTCTAATGAGCTATCACAAGCTCAAATCCGAGTTGTTATGGAGCCATGGCACTTGATCTATTGAAGGTGTGTTCTCGGAGAAACGGTTTTCATTCCACAAGTTTAAAACAGAGACTTTGATTAACCATAGTTGATTATGATTAGAGCCTGTAGAGTTGAAAATTTTGTCACTTGTTCATCTTGTTGTTAGCTTTTCAAAAAGCTATTGCATGTTTATTTCCAAGCTATATTGCAAGAGTTAGGCTAGTTTGAATGGGAAGGGGTCGGTTGCCTTCATTAATTTAGAGCAGTAACTTTGATTCTTCATAAAAATAGTTGTAAAGATCTTTTTGTGTTGAAACTTTGGATATAAAAACCTTACTGTATTAGCTTTTCAAAAAGCTATTGCATGTGTTTATATAGTTAGTTTAGAAGTAAAAGAGCCCGATTTAGTGGGAAGGGGTTCAGCTGCCCATGTTTATACAACTTCATGTTTGACTACTTGCAAGGATTTGTCAAGATGAACCAAACCCTCGACTTTCTATATAGATGAAGACTTTGGTCATCATTGTAGATTAATGGAATTCATATTTGTGGCATCTTCCTTTTCTTTTGACTGAAATCGGTAGCAGCCAAGAACCCAGCGTTTTCCCAAGGCAAATTCTCTGTCCACGACATTTGGTGCTTCCACTGAGAGAGCCTTGGGGCTACTTAGTTGGTCAAAACAAGATGGGAGATCACGAAGGTGGGTCATCCTCTGGGGGTGGTGTTGGAGATATTGGTGGTGGTGTCAATTTCACGGCGGACTTTGTTCGGGCTATGCAGTTGTTTATGGGCCAACAGACTACTAATATGGCAGGACAAGGAGCTACGAAAGCATTGAGGGATGTCATCAATAAGATTGGAAGATTTGATGGCAAGAATATCACGGGGTTTTTGAGGGCATACACTTGTGAGATGGAGATTTATCAGGTGCCTGAGGCACAAATGATAGAGACGTTTGATCTTGTGGTTGTGCCCGAGATTCGAGAAAGGGTGAGAGAACTTCATGATGCAGTGAATGTAAATACATGGGCAAGGTTTGCTGAGAGGTTGAAGGAAGAATATTTTGATGAAGATTTTCAACGAATGTCTAAGAGGGCATTCTTGGAGTGGGTGGAAATGCAGCCTGGAAAGACCATGGGGCCGAACGAACTCTTGAGAGTTTGAGAAGAAGTATGGTCAACTTCCACTGTCTGAGAAGCGGCTTCTTGATACGAGGAAGTCTGAGTTGTTTCTCCAAGCTGCAGATGATATGTTAGAAGACAGACTCTTTCTTATTCTTCAAGACGTGACAGCCGAGAGAGGTTTTGATCCCGACTAGAAGAGATTGGAGGAGTCAGTGAGTCTTATTGCCAAGCAGCAACATGTAAAGGCTCGTGGAGTTATATCCAGGGGTGATGCACCATCGGTATCGTTTTCCAAGACTCCAACATCTTCGGTATCTTCAACGCCATCAAGTTCTTCTAGAGGCAAAGTCCTTGATAATGACACTCTTGAAGATCTTGTGAAAGGCCTCAAGGAACTGAAGGTGGAGATGGGTGCTTTGAAAAAGGACCGTATGACAAACGATTCCCGTCCTACTGATGGCTCGAGAGGATTTGTTGTGCGATGTATCTATTGTGATGATCCGAGTCACAAACGTGGAGACTGCAGGTTTTTTGCAGATGACTTGAAGGCGGGTATCATCATTTTCAGAGAAGGAATGATTAGAGATGCTACATCAGGTGATCCACTGGCCACAAACTTTTGTAAAGGAGGGATGAAGAAATTGGTGGATGATAAGCTAGGTAGGACTAGCTCTATTCATCTCGGAGATGCTGAAACTTACAATATTCAAGCAGTACAGAATGGGGTGGAAGCATTATCAAACCCGAATCGAGAAGTTATGATCAGGGGGGCTCAAATTATCAGAAGTCTAACGGGTTGGGATGATCCTGTAGACTCTAATACCATCAAAGCCTACTTGGGAAGTGAGAATGGAGAAAAAGAGCCTCAGGATGTGATTGTAGAAGTGAAGAGAGGTAGAAATACAGAAGAAGAAACTGAAGAACCTGCTAGCAAGAAGAAGACACCTGTTGGGAAGGAAAATGTTCAGAATCAAGGCCCAACAGGTCAAACACGACAGAGGCAAGAATGACGACCTTCTACCTCTCATCCAGGAGGTGCACCGCTTCCGAAGGAGAAGTGGGAGGAAAGAATGAGTGGTGAGAAGAAAGCGAAGGAAGATGGAGTAAAGGGAAAGGGCAAAGCACCGGCTTATAGACTTCAGTCTGATATTGAGACCTCTATCGATATGAAAGATATTCTAGAAGAGAGGATTTTGGATGCCAAGATAGAGTTTACTCTGAGGGAAGCCCTTGGCATAGCCAAAAAGGACTTTCATGAGCTCATCATTGATGTCATCAAGAGGAAGAGACAGATCACTGACAAAACAGTGATGACCAGAGCATTGGACACTCATATGACAGAAGATGAGGAGGAAGAAATTGGTCAAGTATTTGCATTGATGTATGACCATGTGGATACATAAGGCCAAGAGAAGAAGACAGAGTGTGTCTTTATAAAGACTAATGAAGATGATGAAGGAATTGAAGAACTATTGAATGGAGAAATGGAGGATGAGGTTTTGAAGATGTTTGCTTGCAGCTGTAGTGTCAAGAATATGGTTGAAGCAAATTCTAACAAGAATCAAGAAGAGAGGGTGGTGGAAGAGAAAGACATAGCACTTGTGGAGGACGATACACTACAGCGAGTCAGTGGAGAAGAGGCTTTTATAGAAGCCAATGTTTCTTGTTGCTTGCACAACAAGTCTCAAGTGATGCGTGGGAGTGAAGCAATGACAGCTTTTACTCATCCATTTTGGACAAGAGCCACTACAGAGACACGTGTTAAACTTGGAGACTTGGATGAGACTTTTTTAGCCCTTGTGGACCATGGTTCAGAAATTAATATCATATCCAGGAAGTTATATGAGAAAGGAAAATGGCCTATTGATATTAACCATGGATGGGTGATGCGGGCAGCAAACAATGAGAAAGGCAAGTTGTATGGAGCATGTCCAGCGGTCAAGACTAAGATTGGAAATGTTGAGGTGGAACAAAACTACTTTGTTCAAAACTATGGGTCTTATCCTATTATTCTTGGTCAGCCATATATTACAGCAACAAGGATGGAGACCAAGGTTTTGGATGATGGCTCACACTATGCAAGAATTCGTAGTTTGGATGGGATGCAAGCTGTACAGTTTCTCACCGTGAAATCTAACAATGAGAGACATAGGGAACAACTTAGAGATGAACCTACGGGTTATGACCGTGGCAACGAAGACTTTCAGGATTTCAAGATTGCACGCGTAGAGACTGGGGATCCACGGGTGCTAACAGATCATCGAATACTACATTCCCGAGTGTAAAAAATAGTGGTTGTGGACTTTTAAGTTTAGCAAAGGATGGTTTGGTCAGCTTTACAAAAATTACAGAGTTGGACCGTGTACATAAGAGATGGATTAGAAAGACTGAAGAAAAATTAAAAAGAGTGGGTGTAGTATTGAGTGATGAGTGTATTACAGGAGTTATAGAAGAGGAAGGTTTTTCAGACGATATAGTAAGGACTTTGGAAGGAGTGTTAGCTCAAAGCTCGGGACCAAGAGATGTTATAATCGAGATTCATTCAAGGGAACTTTATGACGAGGTACTGGAAACAAGAACAACCATGGAGTCTACCGGAAGTTATGTTTCTCATCTTGAGGCTAGAGTTAATACCAAATTCAAGACCGTGGCGAAGAAAGTGAGGCCGGTGGCAACTCAATTGCCACCAGACACTGAGGAACATATCAAACAAGCTGAAAAGGAGCCAGGGCTAAGAGAAACAAGGAAAATTGGGCACAAGTTTACTGAGGAGTCATTGGCTGGAACTAAAGATTGGAGGGGGTGATTTCTTACATACACAAGAGAGAAAAATGTTCCAAGATATGCTCTCTAAACATGGGAAATCATTTTCTTCTTCACCAGAAGAAATTGGATGTGTCGATCCTAGTGTGGTTGTACCAATGGTGATTTTTACAGTTCCTTATGTGCCGTGGGACTTAAAACCTATACCAGTGCCAAGAGCATTACTTCCTAAGTTGGTGAATTTGTTGAAAGAGAAGATGCAGATGGGTATACTTGAGCCTTCAATGCTCCATACTCCAACCGTTGGTTTACAGTGCCAAAGAAGTCTGGTGCACTTAGATTTATACAAGATATGCAGCCGGCCAATAAGGTTACTATTAGAAACAAAGGGTCAGGGCCAATTGTGGATGAGGTTGCTGAAACATTTGCGGGACATGCCATCTATTCCATTGGAGACTTATATTCTAGTTATGATCAGTTCCAACTTGCGAACGAAAGTAGAGATCTGACTACCATGAAGACTCCATTAGGACTTGTTAGAATGTGCACATTGCCCCAGGGAGCCACTAATTCGGTGGCGCATATGCAAAATGCCATGAACCAGATCCTCAAGGATTTTGTGCCTGAGAAAACTATACCCTTTGTAAATGATATTCCCATTAAAAGCTGCAAAAAAGAAATCAAGGACTTGACTACGGATGACGATGGTTGCAGAGTATTTGTCAAGAACCACATAAGAGATGTGGAAATGATTTTAAACAGACTTGGAGAGGTGGGCTTGACATTATCCATAGAGAAGTCTAAGTTTGGTGTTGATGAGATTATTGTGGTTGGTCATTTGTGTGGAGTATACGGCAGAAAACCTAACCCTGAGAAAGTAGATGCTATCTCTAGGGTGAAGCCATGTGGTAGCATCACTGAAGTAAGGAGGTTTTTAGGGGCTTGTGTCTTCTACCAAATATGAGTTGTACATTTTGTTCATCTTGCTGATCCGTTGTACAAGCTTTTGAGGAAAGGGATTAAATTCAAGTGGGGGCAAAAACAAGAGTTAGCCATGGAAGGCTTGAAGGAAACTTTGATGTCTCCACCAGTCTTGAAGCAAGTGAATTACAACTGTGGTAGACCAGTCATTATAACAATTGATACCAGTCCAATTGCTACAGGTTGGGCTGTTGGTCAAGATGATGCAGAAGGACGAAGGTATGCTATAAGATTTGGAGCAAGAATTCTCACAGAACGTCAAAGAGCGTATCCACAAGTGAAGAGAGAACTTTTAGGGGCACTTACAGCATTGAAGGCAGAAAGAAACTATTTAATTGGTGCTGTTGTTGTGCTTGAGACTGATTGTTTACCATTACTCGGAATGGTGGCTAATTGCTATATTCCAGATATTGCGATGCTGAGATGTATAGCATATATCAGATCATTGAATCCTATGTTAACACATATTACTGATAAGATGAATTCGATGGCAGATATGTTATGAAGAGCCAGATTTATGTGCGAGGAAGAGATGGTGGCACAAAAGATTGGAGAGGACTATGAGGAAAGAGATTATGGTTATGTTATGACACTTGATGGGTTGAACTCAAGTGATGGTGATTTACCTTTCAAGATGGATCTATTTGAAGGAAGGCTGAAGGATATTGGCTTATATCTCAGCACTTTGAAGAAACATAGAGACTGGTTAGACAAGACATTTAAGGATATTAGACACCAGTCTTATGGTTATCTTTTGAGAGATGGACTGTTATGGAAGAGGCCAAAGAGGAAAGATGGGATGCCGTTAAGAATGGTTGGTGATGTTGATACCAAAAATCAAGCCCTCAAAGAATTTCATGACACACTTTGGGCAGGACACAGAGGAATTTGGGCCACTTACAACAAAATCAAAGAACGGTATTGGTGGAAAAGTTTGTACAAGGATGTGGAAGAATTTGTGGCTTAATGCATTGATTGTCAACTTCAATCAAAAATTAAATACAGAGATGAGTTGCATCCAACCTACCCATTTGCCATACATTTTCAATGGGTAATTGACTTAGTCGCGATGCCATCAGGTTTGTGGAGTATGAAGTACCTTGTTTTGGCAAAGGAAGAACTCTCAAACTTTGTAGAAGGTAGAGCCTTAAGAACTAAGTCTACCGAAGGAATTTGTAGGTTCATCCTAGAAGACATTTTCAGCAGATATGGTAGTGTTGGTAGAATGAGAGCAGATCGTGGAGAATTAAATGCAGCTGAAGCCAGAAGTTTTTTCCAAAGGTATGGTGTGAAGCTGAGGCTGACTACTGCTTATAATCCTGAGGCTAATGGCAAGAGTGAACGAGGACATCCTCCAATCATCAACGCACTTGTCAAAGCCTGTAAAGGAAAACCAAAGCATTGGCCTAGACTTTTATCATTTGCATTGTGGGCAGACAGGACTACATATAGTACTGTCACTGGCTATATGCCAATTGAGCTTATGATGGGGCAAAAACCAATATTGCCTGCAGAAGACTCATTGCCTACTTGGGTGTTTTTTGATTGGGAAGATGGAGTTAGCACAGAAAGATTATTAGAACTCCGCATAAAGCAATTGGAAAGATTGCCTAAAGACCACAACATGGCCTTCGAAAGGATGAAGATAGCGTCGATGAAGAACAAAGCCAGATTTGATAGACCTCATTGGTTGAGAACAAACCAGATTCGAGTTGGGATTGGGTATTAGTGTTTGATAGTACTTTGGAGCATCAACATAGTACTCTCAGAAAGTTTGCACGTAGATGGTTTGGACCATATGTAGTGGTGGAAGTACATGATAATGCTACTTATACACTTCGTGAGTTAGATGGAACGCTATTGAGAATTCCAGTGGCTGGCAAGAGAATCAAGGCATTCAAGAAGAGAGATGGCAGATATTGCTTTGAGGACATATCAGGAGATGATTCAAGCCTTAGCCAACAAGAAGACAATGATTCATACATAGAGGAAGAAGATGAAGGTATGAAAGATACATCAGAAACGGACTAACTTGGTACATCACGGAGGATGTGCAGGTTTAGAGGGGGTGGATGTCGTGATGCGATACAGTTCATCATATAAAAAAATAAGATTGAGAAGAAAAATAGGGAACTTAGCTGGTTAAGGTAATTGTGGAGAATAAACGACTTTTTCCTCAATTACCCTACCAGGCCAGAAGTTTATCTTAGAGGATCTTTACTGCATCTTGTCACTAGCTTAGGACTAAGGAGCGTCAACCAGCTGGATTTGCTGCTGATTCCGGCAGTCCCCTGACTACGCGAGCGCCAGCCGCTCTGACAAGCCAAAGAATCGAACCCGGACCGGCGAGGTGCAACGAAAAGCTTAGCCAGCCGAACTAAGCCGTGGTCAATGGCAGTACGTGGGCTCTAATGATATTTAAGCTATTCTCTAACTTTTCTGAGATCAAAAAGCTTAAACAGAGTGCTATGGTATTATAGTTTGTAGTAGAAATAAGAAATGTTTAGTTTGGGGATTAGTTTAGAGGAAGAAATATAGTGCCAACTTGTAGTAGAGTTATAGGTTAGAAAATAAAAGTCAAGCTAGGCTTATGTGGGAAGATTTAGATAAGATTTGGAGGTAAATGGACTTTGGCGTCCAAGGGTGAGTCAAAAGGAAGGCTAGAGAGGCATGGGCTGATTTAGGCCCTTGACTTTCCTTCCCTCCTCCCTCGGCCAAAGCTTCCTCCATTTAGTATAAAAGACGCTCGGGTTTCTTGTATGACAGGTACAGTTTTGTGAGTTTTGATGTCAGTTTTTGAAATGATGTAGAACTCGTTAATAGCTTTCTAACAAGCTATCACACGCTCCAATCGGAGTTATGTAGAAGTTGTGGTGTGGATTTGAATAAAAGAAGGTACTGCTGCCATGAATTTTCGAGAGCAGTAACTTTGATTCCATGTAAAAACTTGTATACAAAGAGTGAGATAGTGAATCTTTGAACGTATAGTAGTGATTGTATTAGCTTTCTAATGAGCTATCACAAGCTCAAATCCGAGTTGTTATGGAGCCATGGCACTTGATCTATTGAAGGTGTGTTCTCGGAGAAACGGTTTTCATTCCACAAGTTTAAAACAGAGACTTTGATTAACCATAGTTGATTATGATTAGAGCCTGTAGAGTTGAAAATTTTGTCACTTGTTCATCTTGTTGTTAGCTTTTCAAAAAGCTATTGCATGTTTATTTCCAAGCTATATTGCAAGAGTTAGGCTAGTTTGAATGGGAAGGGGTCGGTTGCCTTCATTAATTTAGAGCAGTAACTTTGATTCTTCATAAAAATAGTTGTAAAGATCTTTTTGTGTTGAAACTTTGGATATAAAAACCTTACTGTATTAGCTTTTCAAAAAGCTATTGCATGTGTTTATATAGTTAGTTTAGAAGTAAAAGAGCCCGATTTAGTGGGAAGGGGTTCAGCTGCCCATGTTTATACAACTTCATGTTTGACTACTTGCAAGGATTTGTCAAGATGAACCAAACCCTCGACTTTCTATATAGATGAAGACTTTGGTCATCATTGTAGATTAAGGGAATTCATATTTGTGGCATCTTCCTTTTCTTTTGACTGAAATTGATAGCAGTCATGAACCCAGCATTTTCCCAAGGCAAATTCTCTCTCCACGACAGCGGCGGTAGAAAAACCAATGGACGAATAGCGAAGTGGTGACGCGGTGGTCTTGTCAGGGTCTCTAGCAAGCAGCTAGTAATGTTGCCAATAACATTATCGATCATTGTCTCGTCCACACCTCGAGCAACTCTGCCAATATTAGCCTGGCTGGCAACACGTTCTCGACGCAACTCTTCTATATCGGCTACTTGCTTGGTGATAATATCACCCTTTTCAGTGGATTGGAGCTTGAGGTTTTCAATCTCTTCTTGGAGACGTTGAATCATCTCATCCTTCAAGCTGATAGTCTCCAATAACTCCTGGTGAGCATCGACGGTCGTACTTCCGGACCCTGATGCTACATGCCTGGTGTTGGAAGTGGTGACTACGACATCAATCATTGGCATTTCATCCATAACATGGATGGGTTCTTCATCTCCAACACCCTCAAGCCTCGCGGCGAGTTCATCATCGCCAACAAGATTTATGATTTGTAAATCTACTTGGCCACCTCCTTGAACCAGTAGAAGTCTTGTTTGATGGAGCTTCACTCGTTGGCGTATTTTTCGTGACGCACGCGCCACTAGAGAAGTCGATGAACGCCGACCTACACGTCCATATGAGTCTGAATCCGGTGATGAATCTTACTCTACAGGAGCTACTTCTTCTGGGCCATCCGTTTTCTGTGGCCCTAGTGCCGCAAAATGAAACATAGGATGCTGCTCCGTAGGCACATTGGCATGCATCCACACCCTCGGCATTTTTGGAGTTTTTCGCACAGTCCTCCAATCCACTCGCTTATTGAGAACGACCTCCGCACATACCATGCGAGCGAGATAGAGGGAACAATCATTGCGGGGCATGAATTCAAGCTCGTATAAGTATTGGTGAACTTGGAGGACACGAGCTCGAAACGCCTCATTGATGCAATACTTCAAATTCGCCTTGTTTGCGCGACGATTTATTAAATGGCGATGTAGAGGAAACATCTTCGACAGATGGCACCACTCGATGTAATCCTCGCAGGTGACAGACGACCATGGCGATGGCTCATCTTGCCAGCCCACGAATGCAATCTTTGCTGGATTGTTGAACATGTGCATCCGCTTCTTCTGGAGCTTCCTGCGCCTCACCCTATCTCTGACTTTCTCCCTCTTCCTCTGCGCGGTGGACATTGGTGGCTGTTGTTGGGCATCCGGCTCACTCTCACTCTCCATAGCCGAACACTGTAAAAAAATCTACCAAAATGTTCGTTAACTACGCTAAGCTCTATCTAAAAAAAAACTAACAAAAATTACCACCTTGGATTTCAAAATAATCCAAGGTAGCGATGTTAATTAATTAGAATGGTGATCGATGTGGTGATGCAATACGTCGTATGGATGTGTGTTAATCTGGAGCCCCAATCGAAGACCACGCAATCAGCCACCTTAAAAAGATAGTTGAAGTCCACAATTTCCAATTGGAGTTTGTGAGATGGGCTGGGCGCGCGTGACCATTTATACTAGTAGGCCGGGCGCGCACGCGGCACGGGGAACGCGCGCATGCCGTATGGGGACGAGGCGCGCACGCTGGGTCTCGCGCGTACGATTCGGGGTCTCGGGCGTAGGGTTTGGGGCCTCGCGCGTAGGATCCACGGTCGGGCGCGTGGACACTGGGGCCGAGCGCTTGCGGGAATAGGCTCTATTCCTGCGGGAACAGGCTCTATTCATGCGGGAACGAGCGAAGCTAGTATGTGAGCGGGGAGCAAGGAGCAGGGAGCAGGGAGCAGGGAAAATGGGAGCAGAGAGCAGGAACTTGCAAAAATCTTTCTTGAGAATTTAAAAATCTGGTTGTTAAAATATTAAAATCATATAACTTATGCAAAATTAGCAAAAAGATGCCTATGACCGTGTACTACAGGGGGTCCTAAACCGCGAATAAAATATGGATTTGCACATTTAGAGACGTTGAATCTGGTTTGAAAAAATTCAAAATTTCAAAAGTTTGAGGGAATTAGAATTTATTATTCACTACCTTATTTTTTTTAATCAATTGGTAAAAAGATAAAATTATAAACTTGAAAAAATAAGCTACGGAAGATTTCAAAAACTTGGTAGTGGCCCTTTTCGTCGCACTCCATATTCAAATATAACTCAACGAACTTAATACACAATTTCAAATCCTACAATATAAAGGAAACTACAAATTACATTCTGCATCATGGTGATACGTGGCATAAAACCCCACTTTCTAGAACACGCTTCACTTCATTGAAGCTAAAGCTCGGGGCATGCATAAACACATCTACTGTGGAATCCAAACTACAGATAATAGTAAAGATGTAGTAAAGATGCTTGCATTGGGCCCATTGTCCGCGTTTCCCTAAGGACTTTGTCAACATCTCTTTGAAGTATGGACATGAACACTCTGGAAATGAACCTATAGTGATCAGGTACTGTTGAGAATTGGGAACTATACCAGATTCTAGACTAACGATACATCCAAATCCTGGATGAGGTACCATGGTCACTTGATGAATGCGACACCTGAGGGTGACGGCTGATGCACAATTGTTGAGATGTTTTGTTGTAGGAGCGTTCATATTCCTTCGAACACTCTTCCCAGATCTGATCTTAGGATACTCATCAGGGGAATCCATAGTGGCATGAAAATTCATATCAAGGGTAGGAGCTTGACTACCAAAAAGTCGTCTTGGAGACATCGCCACACGTTGAGGTAGTTGGAAACCTGCATTCTCGAGTGCCAAAATTTCTTTCTTCGAAAGATTAGTTCCAATTTTAACTGGCCAAACACTTGGAACATCAGGTTTCGAGAGGACCCACTTGCGTTTGGTACCCTTCACACAACGCTCGATGTCGTCATTGCAGAAGAAGAATTGCATGCGCTCCACCTTGTTCTTCTTATAATTGTCCATCATTCCAACATAGGTAGGAGCAGCAGTGCTTTTGTTGTCTTGCACAATTCTTGCAATACACTTCCTCTTGGTAACTGCCTGTAATGCAAAACATGCTTTTGCAGAAGTCTTTGGCAATCTTGCAATGTGCCATTGCGACTCATTACATACAGTCTCCTGAACGGCAGTAATATGGCTTGAAAGAGATCTCAATGGAGATTGAATCACCTCTGTTGCCATGGGAACGGTTTCTTCTTCAGGTACGGTAGAAAGAAACTCCTCGTGAACATTACTCATACTAGGTGCACCCGTACGAGCTCTGGATATTCTAGTATTGATTCTTGGATAGGAATAGTTTACCTTGTCAGGCCGATGGGACTCATGCTCGTCACCGAAATGCATGTCGGGCTTGCGTTTCTGACTACCAAATACTTCTTCTCCTTCCATGTGGGGATGACGAGTGCAAAATTCAGCAGCTCCAGGCATTTTTGCTATAGCCTCGTTGAGAACCTTGGGGTTTCCAGAGCGGGAGACAGAGCGTTGGGCAACCCTTAATAGCAACTCCTCCTTTCCAGGCCCATTGCCTCCACGTTCCCCTTTAAGAAACTGATAATACTTCACCACTTGCATAAATGCCCTAACAAAGTCATCTACAGTGGCCACATACAAGTCATTACCTCGATTTCCGGACTGTTGGAGCCATTTGTTGTGGACTGTCTCTGCAAGATTGCATGAGGGCATCTCGGCAAGCTCAGCCTCATTGAGATTCTACACACATGCCATGGAATGAAGGAACAAAGGTGTTATTCAACCAATAACATGAAAATTGATTAGTACAAATATTTGGGCACAGAAATGAATGGTTTCATAAAACATGTTTACGGCTTTCGCTTACCAATTGCATAAAGCCACCCCACTGCCGGTATCGAAAATGCCAAAATGCTAGCCACAGCTCCAAACGACTCAAACTCTCCCCCGTTGCGGCACCTGAAGAATGCCACCATCCAACGATGGCGTGGTAGCGAGTTTCGGCCTCATTAAATGTCGTAGCATTCTTATATTGCTTGCAAAGCTGTCGATGTTGATCTTGGAGGTCAGCCCTGATGTCGGCCTTCGTATGCTTCTCAAGAGATTGGGTCCAGTGGAAGAGGCATGTTCGTTCTTGATTGGCCATTGGGATGGATGCATCGCCACTTCCATAAATGACCCGCACTGCATTCCAGTTTGCTTGCGCGCTATCAGCCATGAATCCTTTGAACTTAGGATCCGGTATGTCATGCCTAGCTGCTACTGCATTTAGATTCTTCCAAAAAATGCATTGAGCAGCGGCATCCTCAGATTGCATATCACAGACCGCCACAGTCATAACCCTACAATAAGTTGAGTCGTACACATGGCAAGCCATCGTGGTCCACTGCTTTACACGCTTGACATGGTCAAACATCAACCATGCGTCTTCGAGGTCGCCGGTGGGCTGCATTCGTCTTATTAAGTCAACTCCACTTCCTGGCCCCACTTCAGACATCTTGAAGACAAACACCTTATCTGAATCGGATCCTTGGCCCGGAAATTTATTTTCCTGAATGAAAGCCCAATTGCTGCAACCTCTCAATTTTGTGATACTATCCATGATGCCATACCGCCGTAGGTACTTGAAACTTGTGACCTGATTTCTAATACTAGGAGAACTGATGGACTTGCACATATCCAAAATAGGTACTAACTCCTCCACGTTCAAGGTCTTAGACGGAACATCTTCAGGCCGTAAAAGAAGCTCTCCAAGAATATCTTTACTTGCCTCCAAAACAATTGCAGAGGTAGTAGCATTTGGGGTCCTTTCAACATGCTCCCCAAGAAGGGCATTGGTCCTCTCGGTTAACTCCCGATAGTCACCAACTTTGACAGGATGTCTATGAACCCCTAAATGCACACATGCGCGAGTCATAATTGAACTGCCATGCACATAGTATATTCTAGAATCGCAGCTAGCAAGGCAAGATGGGGGTGTCTTACAAATCTTACAAACCAGTGATGAACCGTTCGGAGGAAGACAACCAACCCCAAACTTTGCCGATGTCGAGCCCTCCCACTCCGTACTGTTGATGGAAGATGTTCGATGGACACGAGTCAAGTAGGCACAGTTGCGGTTATTGCATTGGAGATGGCCAACGCAACTGGATGTGCGAAATGTCAGTCCCGCCTCATTCTTGATATGCGAGGTAATTGTCTTTGTCCAAGCGTGGCCGTCGTATCGCTTGTCCATTCCTGTCATCAACTTCGCTTGCGAAAGCATTCCGGAGGCTTGGACGGGAGGTAATTCAAAAATGACATCCTCATTGAAAACAGGGGGTAGACAATGTACTCTTTGAATACAAACAGTACTGTAGTCAAGCTTCTTGAGCATGTTTCTAGATCCTTTTCCATCACGTAACTGCTTTAGTGAGTGAATAATACTAACAGAGTCACTAAAGCTCGCAGGAGAAGATCCACTTCTACTCGAGATGGGATCAACTGATGAATCTGGCCTTGAGCAATCAACGCTGGTACACGACGAAGGAATCTTACGAGCCGGAGAGTCAGCATCGGAGTCATCACTTATGATAGTGACAAAGTTAGAATCAAGCTCAACCTTCACTTCAGAGAGTATGGGAGCATTTGAACAATGAGGAGTACCGTCCCCTGCGGATGGGTTCTCAGCAATGTAACTTAAGCCATAGACTCTGAATCTACCTGGCTTAAGCAACCACTGCTTCTCATTATCAATATATGTATGATGCTGACCTAGCGTATAAGTAATACGTCCAGAGGAACTATCAAACATTTCTTCGTCGAGATACAAAGACTCTACTTTCAAATTAAATCTCAGGCTCAATCGTGACGCAGAAATATGAGCAAACCCATCTTCAGGGAGAGGGATTGTGAAAGGCAAACTATCATGAGAAGCGCGGATGACAGCCATACTGTAGTGACACACATCAATCTCCTTTGCGGCCATTCGGCCAGAGGTACAATCACACAATTGCAATCTGGAAAGGACTCTAGAAGTCAATATCAATGAATATATTCAGTGCCTATGAGAGGAAGTAAATCTGAAAGCGATCAAACAATTGAATTGACCATGAAGTAAATCAACAGTTGTGATGCATGTGATTGATGTGGTGGAAAATCGTTAGCCAATAATGAACATGAGTATTATTGGTTCCTATTTCTGTAGTATAATAGGACTTGGTGACAAATAACTGAAAGATATCCATGAAATAGATCTCTGGCCAGATTGGCGGCTAGTGAAGCAATAATATTAGGATAGTCGACAAAATTGACAGCTTTGCCAGTGCACTGAGTGGTCAATAAACGACAAATAATTGAGACTGGACGCCGTCACAAATATCAGTTACGGTTGAAATAGGATAGTACTCGTGTACAATCTAGAGTGAATTGTTAGTCGAATTCCATTCTTGATGACTGCTAAAGCACGCTGAGTACATTGAGATGAGAATTGAACGAATAGATACACAGTAGTACAGATTCATCATCCCTATCGGTAGTCTCCATAAAAGGACCCAAAGTTGTGGTATTTCAATGGAGAGTGATGAGATGGTGATTGTGATCATGTTGGTAGGTATCTAAGTAGGTGATTGAAAATATATGTACTCAGAGGGGTTCCGTATTCTCTAGTTCAAATGCTTAATGGGCAGTTTAGGTCGCCATCAGCACGAGGTAGAAGAGGAAGAAGGAAGACCGGATTAAGATTCTCCAGTAGAAAGACCATAACCAGATATAGATTGCAGAAAGAGCTAAAGTTGAGGGAATGTCAGGGAGGTAGAGAATGTTCAAAGGGGTCAAGCACAAGTGAAGGAAGTGAAAGGATTGAAGAGAGCAATGGAGATGACGGTGGAGCTTCTGAAACCATTATATCAAATTTGATGTCTACGGTGAAGGAGTTGAGATTTGAATCAAGTGCATCGGAAGAAAGTCACGGATCCCAACATATCGGAGTGGCTGAGGTTGGTATTGACGATTGCCTTGTACTTTTGGAATTATTTCATTGTTTAATGAGAATTATACAGTACAAATCTTATGATTTGCATCGGTGCTCCATTTGCTAAACGGACTTCAATTTAGCGAATTGAAGAAGTAACAACATCATACACATTGATAAGAAGCTGAATATGTTTATTCCATTCTGCAACTAGATTACAAGAATTTGAGATGGTGGCCTTACTGAATATGGAGGCTGGCAATTAATAGACTAGATAACACTAGATAATACAACAACCTTAACGCACATTTGTCCATTGTCCTTATACATTAACTGCTTTATTGACCAAGAAGATTAAGTAAATGAAACTAAAGTGCGCATAGTACCATAGTTCGATGGTCGAGTATATTAATTTTGATTTCAAGTCATGATTTATGAATCATCAGAATAACTAATTATTAGATATTCACAACTATGGACTTCTCAAAATTTGGACGGGAAGTCGAGTATTCAGTTCTGCAGGATCTAGATGAATACTAAAAGAATACAATTCGTCATTACCGCGGGTTATTGAGGATGCATTTCAGTTTGCCATGTACCAATCCTCTAGATGACGGGTAACAAAATTGGACCGTACTTGAGGGCCTACGAATTCATTAACATTCGTACCTGCTGAATATTGTATGAGTACTGGAATGAATGAACGTCATCCACTCGAGCCGGAAACCCTTGGCCAGGCTCAATGCTCTTTCCCAGAGTTCGCAAGCAGCTCCATTGTTTCTTCTGTTTTCGGATCAGGAGGTCTTATGGTCGTTCAGTTTCCAAGTTGGGTATGTTCTTTGCTTTGCAGTCGAAATGAACTGAGATTTCGGTGATTCGCAACAGAATGAGGCTCATGGACGTTTGGATTGGTGGGAATGCAGGAGTGTGGTCGCAGTAAACGCGGCGACTGGGCAGAAACGCATATTGACTACCGCCAGGACCTCGCAATCAGGAGCGGCGGTATCCGCAAGGTACATTATCATGCTTCACAATTCTGCTTCTAGGGTTTGATCGGGCTAAGATCATTTGAAAACTGAATATCGCATTAGGGCACGTGCTGTCACTTGGGAGACGCTAGGCGTGAATATGTTGTAGATTCGGTTGAATTCCTGACTGCGTCGGTGCCGACGTTGGTCGATCCTGATATCTCGTGAGTGTGCATATGTGAGTTCAGATTCGTGAGTGCCGTTAGTATGTGCGCAGATCGAGTTCAGATTCGTGAGATTCGATTCGTGAGTGAACTAGGGTGAATGTGACCAGACAGATAGCGATGATGTGCATCACAGGCTAGCTAAGTACTTGAGGACTTGATCGCCTGAGTGCATTAAACTTGTGACTGACACACATCAACTACCCAGCTGACCCGCGAGCTGGAGCTGCCAAGTCTCCTTGACTACATGAACCTAACTGATCAATGCCAAGTTGCGATTCTCACGGCCATCTATCATTTCCCTGCTTCTTACCACCGTACCTACCTTACTAGCCATTGAGCGTATTGTTCTAGTTCAGTGTGGTGAGCATTAAGTTACTGCACCTCGGTCAGTCGGCTGGTGCATGAACCTACTATCGTGCAGGTAAGTAGGGAACCAGCGCAGTATCGCTTGAGCTGATTTCACGAAAACTGGTTGTCCTTCGAAGTCCAGATGATGTCCAGGAGCGTGAGAGGTTTTTTGGTGGTGACGGTGGGGACGGTTGAGTTTTGTGGGATCATGAGGGTGGGCAGCACGTGGTGGGACATGAGTCCTCGGTTCGGGTTGGCCAGGGTTACGATTACAGTTGGTGGTGGTTTTCGATGACAGTCGGTGGTGGACTGTATCTAGTGGTCAGCACCCGAGGCAACGATCGTCTAAATTGGGAGTACCACATGTTGCTCAGCTACCGTAGTCATGAGAGGAGTGAAGGAATATTTGGGGGGCCGAATTTTGGAAAGGAATAGCAACCTAGTTGATCCTGCCAGGAGTCATATGCTTGTCTCATTATACTGTGCCATGCATGTGTATGTACAGTGACATTGCGAATGGCTCATGGAATCAGTGATAGTGGATTCTGATGGTACCTTGCTACTCGAACAACCGTAGAAATTCTAGACCTTATACGTGCACGAACTCCCGACTCGGCTTGCTAGGGAGTGACAGATAAATTAGATAAAAGGCCGAGATGAGCTTGCTTGGTGTTGCGGTGAATCATAATACCTTGTTGAATCTCACGGCCTCTTGCGCTGGCTTTGTTTCATTCAAATTTGTTGAAGCAGCGTCGGTACCGACGCTGAATATGTTTCACCATTCGGCTGCACCATATACCAAACTGAAGTCGTTGTTTTCTTCAAAGTTATTGGTTGTTATGTGAGTTGCGGCCGATACTTGAGCTGATTCGTCCGGAAGATGTTATGTGAGAGTTGAATCTGTTACAACCATCCGGGGCGTTGAGTTGAATTCGCAACGTCGGCACCGACGCACATGCCCTCTGGGGTTTTTTCAGTGAGATTTCTTCAGTGATTTCAATAGGTTCATCGCATTAGATTCATTTGCTGTTTCATTGAATGAGTAGTCCATATTCAAAATATGATCATCAGGTTAGTTAGTTTTCTTTCATATGATCATTAGTCAGCCTCATATGGGCTCGTCGGTACCGACGATCTTTCATAGCAGATCAGAAATAACCAAAATATGACTTAGGACCATTAAAAATGCTTTAGAGGGTCCAAGTTCACGTTAATGTTCCGTCAAGATGCTGATTCTACATTCATTGTATGAATATTTTGTTGAAATGAATTGATTGTATGAAGCACCACCATGATCGTCGGTGCCGACGTAGTCATTATTTGTTTAGTTCATCACAGAAATGTTCGTTCGATCTTCAAATTGTACTAGTTATATTGGTCAACAATAGCTTCCGTCGTTGCTGGCATCCTTGTTGATGTCGGGGTATCCAGCGTGCCAAGAGAGCCCGTTCTTTGAGGAGGTGCTGGAGTACCTGAAAAATGAGTAAAGAGTATATGGCCGCTCTCGGAGTTGCGTCGGTGCCGACGTTATTTTTTGGCAGCACATGCATACCCATGTGAATTGTGTATGGATCGTACGAGTACATTTCAAATAATTTACATTGAGTTTTTAGGTTGAGGTTGATTCTTGTCTGGTATTTGCCTTTGCTCTCGTCTCATTATATTGTCATCCTTTGTCGAATTATGTAGCATAGAAACTAATTTTGATATGACGCGTAATTTAGGTCATGGACCCGTCATCATCTCAACGGTCTACTCGATCACCGGAATTCTCAGGTGGCACAAGTTCACATCCGGACGCGGATGTTTCGGTGGCGGATGAGGTGGATTGTCATCTACATCTTAACGAAGATGAGCTTCGTCAACACCAAAGGGTAAATTGTATCTTTGCCATAGATAGCCTACGCATTGAACCCAAGGCTTCCTCTCGCTTTGATGTGCCGTTGTGCAGGCTTGTGTACATGCCACTTGTGCGACCCACATTGGAGTCGGATATTAAGCGGTTGGAGGCTGAATTTACACATGGATATCGTCCTGGATCTACTGTGTTTTACGTTTCTCTTTCCAATGACCTCGGTGAGGAGTCCTTTGTCACCGAGGAGGATAAAGAAAAGTGGGGCCCTTTGTGGAACACAGCCAATGATCGCTTTGAGTCAAATCTTTTGGCTATTCCCCAGTTGAGCTTCTTGAAGAATCGTAAACTCTTCATATGTGATGGAAATCATCGGTTCAAGGCATGGATGGGATATATTGAGAGAATGCACAATGCTGATGTAAATTGGCACATCTCCGTGGATTGCATTTGTTTGGATATCAAAGGCAGTGTCGGATTGGCTCTTCATGCTATGCACGATATTAACAGGTGAGCATCATTCACTTAATCCTTGCAATATTCATTCTGTACTTGCATCCTGGATTCATTGTTTGATTGTTGATTCTACTGTCCATGAGTAGAGCCACAGAAAACTCACACGTCAAGACCAACTTCGTGCACATACTCCATCGAATTAAGGCAATTGGAAGTCAACCACTTGAATCATTCAAGGATTTGTTGACTGCAGAGGATTATCATAAGTGCTTGGCTAATCCTGGGAGAGGGAAGTCATGGTATCCATTAACAGTCGATGTCTTCGTCTCTCTACTCTTTCGGGTAAGTATTTTCACTTTCAAGTTTTTTGGTTGTAAATGTATGCATTTACTCGTAATTTCTTTTGTTCTTACATATTAATTATGTTTCATATGGAGTTATACCATTTCTCACCTCTTTACCAATTGTTGTTGGACCTCAGCAAGAGATTGCTGATGCATCAGATGAGGCTGCCAGAGTGTACCACGAAAATACTCCTGTGGAACTTCGGATTGACTCTGAGATTACCACTTCTATGCGAGCTGCAGCAAAGGCAAAAATACAGATGTACAAGGGACAGTGGTCCAAATATTCGGCGGTTGCAAATCCAAAGCTTGGTGACCAGTTCCTTGAAGAGGTAAAAATGATGCTTTAGTATATATGACATTTCTTTTGAAGTGATGCACCTACACAGAGTGGTTATTCAAAATAATTGCTCCCCTTATTTTTTCAGATTACAAAGCATTGGAGTTCGAATTCAAAGCCAGAGATGACTTTGGATAAGTTACAGTTGATTGCAACTTCCAATGTCCCACCCCATTTCAAAGTTCGATGGCTTCAGTGGTGGAATTCTAGCAATGCCACTAGGGAAGCTCTCCACTTTCTTCCTAAAGGATTCAGCGATAAGGAGTTAGACTCGTGGTTAAACAAGGCATCCTTTTGGGCCGGAGTAAGTTCTGTTTAGCAAATTTCTTCATTTCGGTGAATTTAGTTCATCATATTTTGGAATCAGTTTGTTCATAAAATGCTTTTAATCCAAGTGAGTAAGTTATTGTTGCAAAATTTGATCATTGTAGCTTGAAGTCGCCGTCTCTGAGGAGTTTGAGAGTGTACTTAAAGCCGACAAGCTGCCGCTGAAGTTGGACCTACCGGAGAGACCTCGATCTCCACAAGAGTATGTGGAAGCATCGAGGGTTAAACTTTGGGTGCATGCCTTTCCAACACTCTTAAGAAGCAAGACCACATTCTCGAGGTCAAAAGAATTTAAGAACCACAAGAATATTGACTTGGCTGTGAAGCGAGTTGTTTGGAGGTGAGTTAGTTATTTTAGTGATATCAATTACATATCATTGCCTTTAATTTATTCATCTAAATGTGTCTTTGCAACTGACAGGTATTATATGAAAGAGCTCTTTGTTAAGGGTGCCCTTGAGAGACATCAGCTTCCATTGTTTCTTCAGACATGGATTGATAAAAATTCATCACATTGTATGTTCACTCCTACTCAGCTTCAATCGTGGTCAACTTTGCATTTAAATGATGGATGTTGGTACCTCGATTGCACAAAGCCTTTTTGTCCATCTGAGGAGGAAGCGGCAATGGCTTCTCTTGACAAATCCGAGGTATCTGGAGTGGTTGGTGCCACCACTCAAACCACTGTTGACCTCAGTGATGACGATATGGACACCGCTGGTGGAAGTACATTATCTGGGAAGGCGCAATTGAAGGTCCTCTCTAAGCGCGCCAAGGAGGCTGAGAGAGAAGAACAGAGGAAGAAAAAAGAAGCAAGGAGGGCTGTAGAGAAAGCTCAAAGGGCTGCCGAATTGGCTACTGCGAAGGCAAAGGAGGCAGAGGCAAAGGCGATAGCTCTTGGCTCAGCAAGATCTGGCACTATAGGAGATAGCCCTTCAACTGTTGGTGTGAGTCCAACCTCCTCAGATTCATTATCTCGTCTACATTTGAAGCGAGATGCTACATTTGCAGGGCTTTCAATGTCACGTTTGGTTCAAGGTACTTCCCATGCACTTAAAGACATTGTGCAAGATACACAATTTGTCGATGAGTGCATTATTAATGCCTCGCTGCTGTCCATTGATGCACACCTTTCAAAGTTCAAGACTTTTCCATCGGCATGGACAAACTTGCAGGCCTTCGTTGATAAGGTACTTTATTTTCATTATTTCTGTTATATTCTTGTCCATTCATTAATTGATAGTGGATCTAATTACTATTTTTATTCCAGCACAAGCTTGATCGCCCTCGACATTTCTTAGGTCGTCCAGAGAAGACTTCTGGTGTTGATTTGATGATTGTGGATATTCCGGAGAACTTGCCAGTTCCAAATATTTCCACGTCTATTCCGGCGTGGAATGTTCTGGATGAGAGCTTTGTGGATTTGATTTTTGACTTTGCCAACAATCACATTCATGACGATGGCGGCTTACTTCTCTTTCATGCTGATGATCAAAGTCTGAACTCCAAGTTAAAGGGCTTTATGAGAGCTTATCATTTCAAGATTTTCAAGGAGTGGATGGGTGTCAATCGATTGCGTTTGACAAGTGCCAAGGATCCATCAAAAACTGTAAGTACCCTAAATTATACAGATATTTTAATCCTTCTATTTGGATTTTAAATGTTATTAGTCAGTTCGTTTTATAATGTTTCGTTCTTTGCAGACACTTCGATTTTGCATCAAGTTGTTAGTTCGAAATATCCCGAACTCCGCACCGTCTTTGTTTTCTTTGAAACCAGTTGACGAGTTGGAGGCTGTTGGAATCGACATTGTAGCTGATGATGTGCTGCACAATTTCGTTACAAAAGACTCACAACTCATTCGGGACACTATTCCATGGAGAGGAGCACGAGAGAAGGACCCCATTCTTCTTCAGATGCTAATTGAAGCAAGTACTCATGTTGGAGACATTGTGCTGGATTGTACTGCTTCAACTGGTATGTTGTCATGTCGTTACATATTCTGATATAAATTCTTAGGTGTAGTTGGGATGATTTCTCTAATTCATCTAACTGGCATATTTATTTACAGGTGCCTCCATTCATGCTTGTCGTAAGGCTGGTCGCCATGTTGCGGCGTTGGAGGATGATGGAGAGATTTTCAACTCTATTTTGCAGCCGCTTATTGTCCAAACGGTGAGCGATGGCTTGAAGAAGCAACGCATTCATGCAGGGCAGACAAGTGCTGATGATGATGAGGAGTTGATAGAGGAAGACGAGCCTATGATCGATATTGTTCCACGAAACCGATTCTGTGCGTAAGTCTTGCATCTTGAATTTTAGTTATTAGACTAACCATTTTTCCTGTAATTTTTGTATATTTTTCTGATCTTCATTTGGTTTTGTGAATTTTGTTTCAACAGCTCACGTGTGAGGACACCTAGAGATCGACAACGCATCCTTTCTGATTGTTTGTTTTTGACTCCGGAGAAGTCGTTTCACTTACCAGTATATGCAGAGGCATTGGCTCAAGCATCTTTATTCACCTTGCCAACTTTTATCGCTCCTTCTCGCTTCACTGGAGATCCTAGAGTACTACAATTTATGGATGTGTCAGCTGTAGAAGATGTTCCGGTTCTACAGCCTTCTATTATGAGTGGAGATGTGAGTTGTGATTACTCTTCCCAGTCTTCTACCAGTATTAGTTCATTATCTCCTCATGAATCTATTACAGCTTTCGACGACGGCAATTCAACTCCATCTTCTTCTAGCCAGTGACTTTACGGTGATGTACGTCATATATATATTTATAATGTAGTAGTGAGACTACAAGGGCCACTACTTTGGTTTTACAGTTTCTTGTTGTCATCCTTCCATTCTATTTTATAGGATTGCAATTGTTGAAATTTACTGAGTACAACATAAGTATTTTTGCATATACTTTGATAATTTGCATGATTTAAGATCAACCGTGAACAGACATCATTTAGTTTACTATTTATAATAATTTAATTATATAGACTATATAGATACATGATTAGAACACAATTCAGTAAAGTTTAAACTGAATTGATGGTAGAGGATGGAATTAGAATTTCTGACTTTATCGATGTGTTTATCTGCATATATTTCTTCTGCCAGAAATATGCATTCATATTTTAGAAACTGCACCGTAACTTTAATTTTATTTTTGCAATATTCAGTTGCTATTTTCAAAAAACTCGCCCTAAACCCTAAACCCACATTCACGGTGATAGGACCTTTATCATCCGTTTGGTGTTGACTTCCACCTATGAGAGTTCTTCGGGTTAAAAAAATAATTTGAATCCACGCTCCCTGCTCTTTTTTTCCCTGCTCCCCGCTCCCCGCTCTCTGCTCTAGGCTCATGCGACAGCTTTCCCCATGCGGGAACATGCTCTATTTGTACAGGAACAAGTGGGTGTGTTTGGTTACAGGCCGGGCGCGTACGGGAACGGACTGGATGCGTTTTCTGGAAGGCCGGGCGCGTACGCTTGAGGGTCGGGCGCGTTCGCTGGAGGTCTGGGCGCGTTTGCTGGAGGGCCGGGCGTGTTCGCTGGAGGGCCGGGCGTGTTTGCTGGAGGGCCGGGCGCATGGCGTCTTGGTTAGGCGCATGCGGATGCACATGCGAGGTTAGGGTTTTCCATTTCAATATAAATGGAACAAATTCTAATATCAATCACATAGGCTCCTCTCAAAGTAGCTCCTTGTCCTAGTACTATTTGTACTTTGCTAGGAATTAAGAGGGGGGCCACCACACATTGGGTCCGGGGGAGGTTTTGATTTTTTTATCAAATTCTACTTTGTGTAGGGTCGTGATTATTGCAATGGCCAATGATCATAATACTGAAAAGCGGCCCGCGTGTGTTTATTTAGATGCTCCAGATGCATCTCAGCTTCCACCTACTAGCGTTGCGGAGTCGAGCCGCAATCCTTCCGATGCACCGAAGGCACCGTCGAAGAGGGCGAAGCAAAAAATGTCTGCGCACGAGAAGGATGCCGGTTATCCACCAAAGGAGTATACCGCATTTCTTCGAGGTGTGGCAATACAATACTACCGTTGATGGTGTGAAACTGACGTGGTGCGATTCTGTCAAGTTTATTTGGAGAAGGGAGAGCCAAGAATCATGTGCCTACAGGCTGACCTCCAATCAAAATTCGAGCGCGCTCTGGAGAGTTCTGAATTGTTCAAGGATGCGTATGGCATGTATCACTATGCCTCATTCATGGAGAGAGTAATCACTCAATGCACGAATAATGCATGGCATGTATTCGATTGTGAGGTGAAAAAACCTTGCGGGGGCCAGCATCACCCACGAGACTTGGAACTCCGCAAGTTCCTCGAAGGTGTGAAGACCACCATCGGCAGGTTTTCAAGCTCTCGTACGAGAGCTATGCCTTGGAATGAGCAAGCGATGAAGTCAGCCATGAAGGCGCATATGTTGCACATCGTGCAATTCCTTCCAGAAGATATTGGAGTTTATGGACTTTCTGGATATGACGCCGTTAGTGGATACGGAAAGGTTCGGAAGGTCCGCATCGTGGGTGTGTGAGCCATTTCGGCATACATGGAGTTTGCCGGGAAAATGCCAACGGCGTCTCATCCGAAGGAGAAATTTAGACAACGGTCTCACGAGGCTATAATATGTCATGTTGCACACCCAAGAGTTATAAAGTTTTGGGCGGTGAATACGAAGAATATGGAGGCCTACACATTGTGGTGGAATGGTGGTAGCTGGGCCCATTTTAAAACCGTCGATTCAAAGGCAAATCCGGCGGCTTCGAGCAACTCAATCCTTTCAGCTCCATATATTTTGGCGGAGGATACAACACAAATCTTAGCCTTCCGGAATAATAGAGCAAGACTTGCCTGGGTTTTAATGTGTACCATGGCCCAAGTCCACAAGACAAATGTCATTCACAATAACATCGCTCCCACAAACCTGCTTCTCCACTTTCCTCCAGAGAAACCAGGGTCCGTCTTCATTGGCGTTTGTGAATGGGGAATTGCGAGCCGAGTATCACATGAAGAGCCATCAAAATATCGATTCCGGACGGACACGGAGCTTGACGATCAACGCCATAGACGACATTGGGTAGCTCCAAAGTTGTTTTACAAATTCGGCCCACAAGATTCGGAAACGGCATTGGATGTGATGCAGCGGCGACACCCATATACCCAGCACACCGATTCGTACTCCGTTGGGTGGATGGCTAGAGCAATTTGGGAGAAAGAATCTGATTCAACATTCTTCAAATCAACCGTCAGCTACGCAGCTTTTCAAGTGAAGA
>CAXARX010000583.1:0-25282 GCA_963971425.1 Bryoerythrophyllum caledonicum | reverse complement strand
CTCACACTTTTACCTCCTCCAACCAAAACTCCACTCACTGTACCAGCAATTGAACTGGTTCCACTCTCGACTTTCTCAAATCACCGCGCCGATTCATGTCAACATCTAACTCCGGAAACCATCACGTCCATCCCTTCCACGATTCTCAAAACAGAATGCAAGGCTGTCGTTCGTAAGCTGAATTCCAAAACTCGGTAACAGTCCCTGGGAAGACCACACTCGAAACCGCACATAGACGACCTAACTGAAATCTCGAAATCCCCTGGCACAATCCACATCCCAGTTTCTTCACCTGCATCAACAAAAGAAGCAACTCTTACTACTTAACCTTGGCAATTACGCCATTGCACTCTCTACCACTTCTACCTCCTCCAACAAACAAAAAAAAGCCTAACAAAACTAACAATGACTAAACGAACTGACAAACTCAAACAAAGTCTAACAAAACTCTCCGCAATCAAGCCAGCTCCACTAAATCCTTTCGTTCTTCCCACTCAACAGCCGACCAAGTCGACCTCCAGAACAAACCTAATTCAACGCAAAGGGAGAAATGCAGAACCACTCCTCTTGACCTGAAGGAAACCTACAATCCAATGTGCACGGAAAAACATCCTAACAGACAGCACAAACACAACACGCAATTAGCACTAATCCGGAGTCTAACGTAATTACTGCATTACGAATAATTTCGATTGTCCGTTCCGTCCACTCCACAGGCCAGTTGTACAAATATGTCCTTTGTAGGCTCGAGCACGACAGTTCCGGTATTGAACCGTCCTACCGTAAATTTGAACGTGGCATTGAATAGAGAGGCGGTAAGCCTGGGCGGCTGGGCCTAGGTGGGCTCCGGCATGACCGACCCTTCCGGAACGGTCGTGGGGACCGAATGTGCATAATGATATATCAGAATGTAACTAATTAGACTATAAAAGGGTAGAAAAGTCTAATTTGAAGGAAAAGGTCTTCAATTCTTACAAGGAAATGTACTATAGGAAAATGCACTAATTGCATAAGTGTTAACAATTCATGTAGGATATGTAAAATTCATCTCTTTTAGTCATTGATAAAATGTTTTTTCTTCAATGGTTTATAATTTTAACAAAAGACTTTAACCCCAAAGTGACAAATAGGACTGAAAGTGTCCTCACACAGTTTCAAGTCCAGTTCAAAGTGCTGTAACTTTTGCATCCAAGGTCCAAATTCAATAAAACTTGTTGGAAAAGTTTGCATTCCCTCCTCTAGTTTGTGTGGTAAAATTTTCAGATCAATACAAGATGTATTGATTTTTTGGAAGCCAATCGAAGTTCAAAGCTTCAATTTGAGTTCACCAAATTGCATTTTAGGGCTGCAACTTCGGTGCCTGTATCTCCTTCATCCATTGTTCGTTTTCAATCAAATTTGTTGGATTTTGTTCCAATTGAAGTCTAGTTACTGTGGTAAAGTTTTTAATGTTTGGGAGCAATTTGAAGCTCAAAATCCTGCCATTTTTGGAGTATAGTGAACTTCCGCGGCTTGTTTCTTCTTCATACATAGTCCATTTTCAATATAAATTTTTTTTGGAGAAATTGCGCATACTAGTCTAGTTTGTGTGGCTAAAATTTCATGTCAATCCAAGAAGTAATGAGTGACTGAGAAGCATTCTAGTAGAAGGAGGTTCAGCTTTAGATGTGTTTTTTTAGAGTTTTTCTTGCTATTTTTGGACATTTCAAAGCCGTTTTGTAGACACAATGAGTCAAAATGAATGAAAAAAATTCCACCAATGTATTTGTATAGTAGTTCTAAATCACTTTGTAGTGTAAAGTTTTTCTCATTGAGTAGGTTTAGAAATCAAATTCACCTCCAAATGTGTTTTTGGAAAATTTCAGCATCCATTTTCAACACTAAAACATTATGATCTTACAATCTATGTGGCCAAATGACTTCAAATTTTGTACATGTCATCTACAATATGTACACTACACAATTGTACAATTGAGATTTGTATAACTTGAAGACATTGATTTCTATAAAGCTTCAAAAGCAATGATGGTTTTGAACCTCGGAAATCAAATGTCACTTTGGGGTTAAATGTCTACATTTTTTTCAAAAACTAAAATTTCAGTTAGTTGAGCAACTTTCATTACAAAGACAACATTCAAAATAACATAATCCACTATGTTTGTTTTTAGTCACAAAATTTTAATAACACTACATGATATATTTTGATTTCTTATACCTCCTTCACAATCACTTCTTAACCCCTTACTATTTCAATATAGAGTACCCACTGATAAGTTTACATTCATTCAACATGTTTAAGAATTGAATCAAAGAATTTCACTTGTTTTTTAATTTTAAAAAATATTTAAATACATACAACCTCTTGCAATGTAAAAAATTACTTCTTTGGATAATTTTTGGATGAAATATCAAAAAAAAAATTTAACTTAGATTTAAATTAAACAGTTTTGAACTAAGTACTTCGAACATTGCTATTTTAGTTTATATGACCCCAAAACTCATGATTTTTTTGCATGTGATTTCTAGAGGGGATTTACATTCTCTCCATTGAAAGTTTAGATAACCCGGAAGTAACCAAAATTGTATTCACAGTTGTTTGAATTTAGTGTTAAAAATAGAGGTTTGAATTTTAAATAAAAATAGATTAAAACATATATGTATATTACCTAAACTCAATTGTGTGTGTTTTGTGCTTGTGCACAACAACTTTTAAACTTTTGGCTCAAAGCTTATAACTTTAGTGAATTTTATTGACAAATCTTTGAAAAGTTGAATGAACGGTAAACTTATTGGTGGGTATTGTACAGTAAAGTCTACTTCATTTACGAATAACCAATTTGGAATGTTCCAATCTATACTCCATAGTATTAAAAATATATAATTTTTTTTTATCCTGCTTCAATAAAACCTAATTCATACACAATCCTAATGAAGCATGCCAAATTTGAGTTTTAGAAAAGAAAAATTCCATTTCTGATGAATTTTTAAAGTTAATTTTCATGATTTTAAATAATATTTTGATATGAGCAATTTGGGATGAATTCTTTTAATTTTATTGCACACACATGTAAAGAACATCTATATGCATATCTTTCATAGTAAGAAAACACCTCATTAAGTAACAGAAATATAAGCTCCCAATAAGGGCTCAATATGAGCATTATATGACAAACTTTGAGAAATAGTTATTTTTATATTTTAACTAGATTTTGTCAAAGTCATTGTACCATTATGTTCAAATGTACAAAATTAGTTACCACAGGAGGGGAAAATAAAAATAATTATTATGATAAAAAAATATCTATTTTTACAACATTGGACATTTTGTCACCTGAGCATTGAAATCTATATAGAAGGAATTATAAAAAAATTTGGAAATGGTTGTGAAGGAAAACATTTACGTATGGATGTTCCCTACATATATCCACAATCAAACTTAAAAATTTTGTTACCAATTTTTTCAATAAAATATTACACAAAGTTATGGAAATAAACTTAGAAATTCACCAAAAATAGTATTTTGGTTTCTTGGAAGTGGAATTTAGTATGCTTGATTGGAATTGCATAAGGATACAATGATAATTATGCTTACCAGATATACCAATTATACTACACATTGTACACAAAATGTAAATGCCTCAAATTGGCAATTCTTAGATGAAGTAGACCATACTATACAAATTTCATATGCATTTTTTCTAGTACAATTTTTTTACCATGGATTTTATGAGAAGTTAGTTTAAACTTGTATGACTAATTAGAAAGAGGCTGATACATAAAGATTCTAATCCTCATTTTCATTTAGTAGAGATTTACCAAAAGTTTCTGAAGTCATAGTTAAAATCAATCAAAAGTGCCCCTAAAACACTTAACTCATAAAATTAAGCAACTAAAAAATGCCCCAACAATCATTGCATTTAGAGTTTTACATTTCAACTAATCACAACAAATTTCATTCACAAATTTTCATTAACATCATAATAGAATCCAAAATTCATAGAGTACAACTTTCGCTCCAATATCAAGTTCAAATATTCCTTTAACTCGCATTTTATAACATATATTTGTAGAACTACAAAATCTAAAAAAGACTTTGGGCATTTAGGGGTTTGAATGTTTCCATATTTCGATTCATATCAAAAATCATTTATGAAATTCAAAGATGATTTGAAATTTATATTAAAATTTGACGTAGTTTTTAAATTTATTGCATATGTAATGCAAGGTTCAACATCAAATTCATTGAAAACATACTTTGATATGATTGGATAAATATAATTTTGCAAATTGTTAGATAACGACGTGAAAGTTGAGCAATGGATTGTTGAGCAACACTCCATATAGACAACCATGAGTTCATTTGAAACTTATGGAGTAAACTTTCTTTGCAATGAACTATGGACTAAAGGCAATACAAAATTATGTAGATCTGGAGAGACTAACATAGTCATGCGCACTTATGGGTAGAGCATATTTTTAGATCCAATTAGCAAGAAACATTTAATTTGACTTGAGTAACGTGAGTTCAAATATCTATTGTTAGATTTGTTTACAAATGCTTAAAGTTAATATATTTGATGGTTGCTTGGAAAAACAACTCAGTAAAACCTAGATCTAATTTTTCCCTTCGGATTTATGTACCAAGTGCAACTCATTCATCATCTCCGACTTGTCCAAGTTTTACATGCTTGGCCGCAAAACTCAGCTTCAACACCTCTTTGCACCCATTTCAGCCAATTGCATACACTTGCACTAACACTTCACCAAAGGTAGCAATTTGCTCCACAAAAACTTGTCGCCGCTGTCAGGTAGAGAGGAGTGCCCTTAGGAACACATGAGGTGTCTGGCTGCAAGTTGTTGAATGGTAACTAATAAATGTCGAAAACTTGAATCTTCATTTGATCTTCTCTTAAATCTTCACTTGAATCTTCGGTTGGCCTATCATTTGGTGGCTCTATAGGGATAAGGGTAAGTGTGTGTGATAAGAAATAAGTCTTTGGACGGGTAAAACGAGACGCCCTGACCGCGAGTTGAAACCGTCGGAAAGATTGACTCCTAAATTTCAAACCCGCGGCGACTAGGAAGCGCCCTTCGCTAGTAGGAACAACATGTAAGATCAACCATGTGGGCCATTAATCCCACTTTGTCGCTACAAACACAAAATGAGTTATTGTGGATACCCACATAAACCGCAACAAAGTTTACAATGGAGAATTGAAATTTACAACTAGCCTCAAAAACCGGCTGGGAATAACAATAAATTGAAAACGTGCCACAAGCCACAACACACAAGAAATCTTCAAGTTCTTCAAGTTTTCAATGTCTTCATCTTCTCTCTTTGTGTTTGAAGAAAAACAAAGAGGAAACTCCAAACCGTTATTCCTATACTAGACACAATTTTTTTTCTAGAGCCACATATGGCTCACAGCTTCAAATGCTTTGTGCAATAGCATTTTTTAAAAAATGATTTAACAATCTCACTCTTCTCCAAATTTGACTCTAATCTAAGATATTTTCCAAAAGTTAAAGATAAACTAAGTGGGACTTATCTCCCTCCTTAACAACCAACCATTGCTTCTTAAAATCTCTATAACTTTTGATCTATAAATTTTTATTCACAAGTGTGATAGCAATTTGAAAAGCTAACACAACTGACTCCAACATATAAAACTTTTACTAAAAACAAAAAAAATTCTGTATTTTATAGCTCATCGAAGTATCGGTCTCTTATTTTTCGAACTTTCCAACCTCACAACTTCTAAAAAGTATAACTCCTTCAATAAAACTCTAAATAACTTGAGCAATAACAATTTAGAGAGATAATTGCAGAAGCTATCATGTATGAAAATTTCAAGAAAAACCTTGATACACACCGAATGTTATGGTCCTCCAAAGTTTCGGTCTTCTTTCTGCAAGCTCGCACACAAACTAAACTTCAACACATCATAATTTGTTGCTCTAATTTCTAAACGACAATTGTGATATCTTTTTCAAAGCCTTGTAACAAAGACTATATGGTCTGAAATTTTCAAGGTAATTGAATAATTAACCCAAAAGTTATGGCTCGATGAAGCCTCAACCCTGTCAATAACTTTTGACTCACACCTCCAAATTCACTTGCAAACACTTTTTAGAAATCTCTTGTCCTAAAGATTCTAATACTAAATTTCATTACTCAAAAACATATGCTCCATGAGCTACATCAACTCGAAGTTCGTGTTCAAACCCCAAAACAAAAAACACACTATCATTTCTCACACAAACACTCCCCGCATCTTTTCCTTTTTTTCTCCCTAATCTAAGGTGAGAGATGAGACTTTTCAGCCAATGTCCCTACTAAGACCCCATTTAAGACCCCACCTAAGATTCTAACTACACCTCCATTCATACTTTCACTTAACTTCAATTCTTCTATTGCAAATTTATTATTACTAATGTCTCTTCCAACAACTATAACCACACTTTGTAAATTTTATAAAATACCCAAATAATAATAACTACAAACATCCAATAACTCTCTACTAGAGGTAAAAAACTAGAGTTCCAATTGAAGCTTCACTCCATCTGCAGAAACTTGAAGATGCGCAAACAATGTTGGCAACGTAGACTGCACGTCATCTTTTGATAAAGGATTAACTGGACCCTCCAACCATGGTTGATGTCCACGGCTACCTTCAACGGACGTCGTCATGCAATACATGTATTGTTCCTTGTTTAGACCTTCAAAACACCCTTCAAATGTCAATTCACATTTATTAGATTCAACAAACCCAACTTATAATTGATCATCAATGCTCGAGCATCACGCTGAAAGTTCTCGTGCCACCACTCCTTTATACGTGGTTGCTTCACGGTCGAGAAGATCCACCTTCATCACGAGGATGCTCAAATAGCAATGCAGGATCTCGCAATATGAGAGGCTGATGTCGCAATTGTGATAATGAAAGTTCAAACTGAGCCTCCGTTGAGGCTGTTTATCTTAAGACTCAGAAAAAACCGTCAAGTTCGACATTCAAATCTAAAGTGAAAAATAAATATGACTAATAGAATTCAATGAAGGTCTGAGGGCAAAACCGCCCTTTATATTGATGTCATGCATTTCAACAGAATGACATCATCTTGAAGCTATTCAATAAAGCATAGTATAATTTGTTTTTACACTATGTACAAATTTACTAGAGGACACCGCACACCAACAACTGTAGATAGCAACAATGTACATCAGTTCAAAGTCCAACGTGAGAGCCGATACCAAGATACAAGAACTACTCCAATTTGCAAAGAATACATATGTAACTAACCCTGCCACAATCGACAATACCTCAATCATCATCCTGAGCAATTAACAAATCAAGCGAGAATATTTGTCAGCACTCATTTGCATTAACAACCATTGGACACTAATCTTTAGTAAACAACAATCCTTCACCTCTACTCCGAGAATCAAACTCGCGTGTCCTCCGTTCCTCCACCTTTGTCGAACTAGTAGTTCTTGTCTTAACTCATGTGCCGCAAACTAGTGCTCCTTCCGCACTAATCCTACTTTACTTCTTAAACTTGCCATAAGCGGTGGTTTATACACATCCCCGGCGAAATTCATCAGTCATCTACCTTTGGTTGTCTAGGTCGCAAGCGCCACAACATCCCGGACAATTCATATCACATCGTTGTTTGCCGCATTAGGCGTTCATTCACTCCATTTGTTTGGAGACTGCACCTGCGCACATCATGGGTCTCATACATGGAATGGGGCATTGGCATTTCAAATATGGATAAAGAATGGATGGATAGAGGAGTTCCTGGCATGCATCCCGTTAGTCCTTCTTCTCCATCCTTCATGTTTGAAACCGTGTCATTCTTTTAATCCCTCTATTTTTTATGTTCTTAGAATACAAATTGTCTTGCTCCCAATTTTTAAGCTCTCTTGTTAGTCTTGTGTTTTTCATAGATATTCAACGCTCTCGAAGCAATTGTGATTTCAGTAGATTACATCCTGGAAATGCGATGTGTTCCTACTATCTATTGCTAGTATTTACTAGAATTATCTTGGACGATAGAATATGCAGTGGTGCCGTAGACCAAAAATTTACCTCAATGTAGAACATTATGGTGTCGTGTACCCTAATGAGTTATGATGCAAGCTCAAATATAGATGTTAATCATGTTTTATGTGTACAAAAGGTGGATTGTTGTAATTAAAAAATCTACCCAAAAAAGTAACATATTTGAATTCAAAGGTCCCTCCAAAATTATCGACAATTGCCCATGACAAAATATTTACATTAATTGATAAAGATTTGATAGGCTTGTTAAAATAACTTGGGTGTAAGTTAAATGAGATCACAATCTAAATCCAAGTTCTCAACTCTGACATTTAGGGTTATTGTAAATACACCTTGGTGAGTTTCTATTACTCTATTGACAATCGAGACCCTTTTTAATTTTTATTTTTTTACATTATACGTCAATGCTAATTCACATTCAACATCTCATTCATAAAATATTGTTCCCAAAGCATTTCCCATGTAGACAATTAATAACAAAAATACTCAAATACCAACCCCTAATCACAGCATCACTGATCAAGGGATGGAAAGTCAATCCACTAATAGTTATCAATGCTAGAGCAAGAGAACCACCTACTTCCCATCAATGGAACTTCTTGATAAATATTGGGCCTCACTAGAATTACCATAAGACACACTTTTAAAGAAATAAAACACCATAGCCATACACCACGCTGTCTCAATCCTTTTACATAAAAGAGGAATCGAAGACAACTAGACACTACCAATAAATCCTAGCCTACTTGTATAAATTAACTAACTAATGATTATTTAATATTTATGTCCCTTTATACTTACATACATACTTCTTCCCATTTTGCATCCCCTCAGTCGCCATCCTTGGCTTTTGTCACTGACTGCATTTAAAGTGTCTATGCCCGGAAGGGATGAGTAGTCTTGCTAAATGTATCGTTGTACTGTGGACACCAACTCATTTCAAGACGAATAAACACTCCATTTGTGTCGACCCAAGGAACCCAAAGTTTACATATATATTCCCAAAGCATTCTTTCCCATTTTCTTCATTCAAAAAACACAAAGTGTTATTACTGGCATTCCAAGATTAATGTATAGATAATTGTCCTCCTTCCCAAAATTGAAATTATTTGATTCTATCACCGTCCTTACGTCGTACTCAAAAGCTCGCTAAAGAAAGATTTGTTGTTGAAGTTTGCGGGGCCAACAACTCGAACTCTGAAGTGACATCCCAGTCATTTAATGAAAGGAAGTCAAAATAAGGCATAAATCGCTTTCACAAAAGGATTCGCAAACTCGCTCGGTCAGCCAAAAATGGACAATACGCCGAGAGGAGAGGATGAATGAAAACGCGTTTGAGAAAGTTTATTCATCCAAAACAAGAAATCCAGAACATCATTTTGGCACGGGAAAGGGCCCTCTAGCTAAGTATCAACGTTGGGCCGAGGGTGATGTCCTGTAGGCTTGTTGGGGAAAAACGAAGCCTGCTGAGGCAACGATTGTGTTTCCGGACAGTGTGCACTGTCGTCGGAGTTCTCGGTTGCATTTGTCTTTTTACTTTCTTCTTCGAGCCTTCCTCCTTCTTATGTAGCTCCTAACGCGGATCTCGAAAACCTAAATTATTTCCCTCTTCCTTGTAAACCCTACGTTGCAATCACGTATGGCAATCACGTGTACTTGGACTTTACTGCCCTGCAAGTTCGATTCTCGAGTCGCAAGCTGGCTTGGATGCGAGTGATGACTGCCGAGAGAGGGAGCTAGGGATAGCTACGCATTTTTAATTTCAGGTATGTGTGCTTCACCGCATTGATTGATTCAGAATCGACCGATTTGAGCATTTTCCAGTGAGGTATCGGTTTGGCGGAGTGAGGATTGGCAATGAAGAGGCAGTGATCGAGATGGTGACCCTTTCATTTCGAGGTTGAGAGAATGGCTGGCATTTTTCGGTGGAAGCAATATTGCTTTTGCGGGAGCAGGATCTAGTTAGGTTCCAATGACTATTCGAATCCGAGAGAGAGAGATTGGAGTCAATGCTGCCATTTCTACTTTTTTTTTTCTTTTCAGTGTGATTATTTTGGCAGTGTTGAGATCTAGCATTCGATAATTGCTTTACAGTGCTAGTGGTGCATTCACCTAGGACTTTGTTATCCATTATCTACAAATGAAGGCTATGAGATTTGACGAGATCGCTATGGTAGTCTGGTCGGCTAGCTACTTCTTTTGTAGTGATTCGTGACCTCCTGATGGCTTGTCTAGTACCTTGGGCACGGGTTGATTGCGAAGATTTGCCCTCGATCGTAAGAAATTAATTCCCAGAGATTTCATGGTTTGATCGTCGGAGCGAATTGAACTACCCCTTTCCGTGCAACTGATCATCTCGCGCACTGCTTTTGTGTTTATTGCGCTCCGAACTGTAGTCGCGTTTTTTTTTTTTGAGGGAATCGATAGTGTGAGTGGTCTGAGATTCCTTATCTTGGCGTCTGAGTCTATTCTCTGGACAGGGAGGTGGAGTTTACATGAAGAGATAGCATGGTATTCTTTTCAGCAACCGATTCACGAAAAATTCATTGCGATGAAAATTGCTTTCTGCTCCTGTTTTTGGTAGTTGAAAGCTTGGATCAACGATCGTATATCAGACGTTAACTGCATTAGTTAGGTTTGGGCCATTTTTAATCGACTCAGTAATTCTTCGAAGGAGAGGATTGCTTTCCTTGGTCCGCCTCAATCATTCGCACATGCGAATGGTTCTGCACTAAGTCTAACCTGTTGAAAATGACATCCTTCGATTTCAGCTTCTTAGTTTTCATAAATGTAGCCGAGCTCATAGTAGTCAGTGAAATCTGGTATTTGGAGTCCATTTCTTCGGGTGATGGTGGCTGCCTATTTAGGGTAATGCTTTTGCGTATATCATTTAAGGAGAGGACGCAATAAGAACTCAGGTCAAGGCCACAACCACTCTTGTTTTTCTTGAATCCGGACACTCTGCCTCATTCTCCTGGGTTTTAGACTGTGCATTCTTCTGATGTCCGTTGAGGTGTATTCTGTAGCTGATATAAGATATTTGTACGTGGTTTTATGATCAAGTAAGCTATTCTAACCGCACGCTGTCACCGTAAGGTTTACCTCGCGAACTTGGACGCTGCAGTTTGTGTAAGCAGATTAAGAGCTTGGAGATTATCTTTGCAGATGGTGGTTGTATTATTCATGGTAAAGTCGGTTCAGACGCAGGGAACCTTATTCCGTGCAACGAAAGTCTTACTGTGGTCATCGGCTTCGGTGGCATTGAAAGTCTTAACACTCTATGCCAAGCCGGTGCAATGGTATGACCTGAAGATTTAGAAGCACCTGAAAAGGACAGTGATGCTTGTTTACGACAATGGTCGCACATCTATGTTTACATTTCTGAAGGCATATGTAATCCTGCAGGCAATTGACATTCGATGGTTCCTCTTATGTGATTATGGAGGACAACTGGAGAATTCTGCAGTGGAATCCCACAATGATTCTGAAGCGGCTCCCGATGTGATTGTGGAGGACAAAATGGAGAAGCCGCAGTGGATTCTCTCAATGATTCTAAAGCGGCTCCTGATGTGATCATAGAGGGAATAATGGACAATGCTGCAGTGGAATCCGGTCCAGATCACGAAGATATTGAAGAGGCTCCTGATGTTATTGCAGAGGAAAAATTTGAGAATGCTGCAGTGGAATTTGGTCCGGATCAAGAAGATTCTGAAGAGGCTCCTGATGTGAGTATAGAGGAAAAAATAGAGAATGCTGCAGTGGAATCAGGTCCAGATCACGTAGATACTGAACAGACTTCTGATGTGAGTAAAGAGGAAAAAATGGAAAATTCCGCTGTAAAAGCAGATCCGGAGCACATCGGTTCTAAAGTGCCTCCTGATGCGATTGTAGAGGACAAAACTGAGAATCCCGCAGTGCTATCAGGTATGGATCACGATGGTTCTGCTAATGTGATTGTGGAGAACAGCGTGGAGAAATCCCCAGTGGAATCAGGTCCGGATTACAATGATTCTGAAGTGGCTCCTAGTGTGATTATGGAGGATAAGATGGAGATTTCAGCAGTGGATTCAGGTTCGGATCATATCAATTCTGAAGCTGCTCCGATCAACGGTATTGGGTTAAGTCGAAAACCGCCAAAGGTTCCAGAAATGCCTACGATGGCGGAGATGGCATTCAATCAGTCTCAGCTTAGTGGAGGTTTAGCATCTTTCAGGTCTCTGGATTTGGGACCGACCAAATCAGAATCGCCTGTTGCCCTCCGGGCAGCGCACTCTGTCGACAACTCACAAATATTCTCAGGGCCGAACGACATTTCGCATTTGCAGAAGGAACTAGAAATTATGCCCAAAATTTCTCCAGAACTCATGAATCTCATCAATTCTGTGATTCAGGGGTCAGACAGAACAACTTTAGCGAGGCTCAAAAGGGTGGTAGGCGGTGAGGAGGTTTTCGGCACAAGAGATGGTGATGATGGTGATGATGATGTAAATCTGGCAAGGTATGTAGTTGATACATTGATTGCAAAGATGGGAGGAGTGGACGGCTTGGACAAAAGGGATGAAGACTGTGCACCTAGGATGATGCTCAGCGCAGGGGCAGCCATTGTGGCTGGGGAAATACTTCCATGGCTCCCATGTGAAGCACACGACAGAATTAGCATGTCTCCTAGAACAAGGATGGCTAAAGCATTAGCATTGGTTTTGCAAGCTTGTACCAGGAACCGAGCCATGTGTTCCGCAGCTGGACTTCTACGAATCCTCCTTGTGGCATACCAGCGAATTGTCTTGGGAATAGTGGGACGTCGAAAAGGTGCAGATAGCTGGGACAACGGGGTCCCTTCTAGATGCAATTGAAGCTCTTGGGTCCCACTGTCTCTCTGTTAAACATCTACGAGAATGGCTCATATCGCTGCTAAAATATCTGTCACTGGAAAGTCTTTGGATCTTGTGCACACTCTGGAAAGGACATTGTCTGCGGAAGAACCCGGGGACCAGCCCATAGCTTTGAGTTCGATGGTGAGAGTTCGGGACTGCTTGGGCCTGGGGAGAGTAAATGGCCATTCTTGAATGGTTATGCATTCGCTACGTGGCTGTACATTGAATCTTTTGCTGATACAGTTAACACAGCAGCTGCCGCTGCTGCTATTGCCTCAGCTGCAGCTGCTAAGACTGGAAAGTCTTCCGCCATGTCAGCTGCTGCTGCCGCCAGCGCTCTAGCTGGGGAAGGGACAGCTCACATGCCCAGGCTCTTCAGTTTCCTGTCTGCAGACAATCTAGGAATGGAGGCTTATTTCCATGGTCAGTTTTTAGTAGTAGAGAGTGCTAACGGAAAAGGTAGGAAGGCTTCGCTACATTTTACGCATGCTTTTAGGCCCAAACGTTGGTATTTCGTGGGTCTAGAGCACACACACAAGCAGAGTCTACTTGGTAAAGCAGAAGACGAGATGAGACTTTACGTTGATGGACGTCTTTACGAGTCTCGTCCTCTGGTATTCCCACGCCTTTCTAAGGGTCTTAGTTTCTGCTGCATTGGCACAAATCCGCCCCCTGTCATGGCTGGGTTGCAGAGACGCCGTCGGCAATGCCCTTTGTTTGCAGAGATGGGCCCAATATATATTTTCAAGGAGCCCGTTGGGCTGGAGAGAATGTCGCAGTTAGCTGCACGAGGAGGTGATGCTCTGCCTTTATTTGGAGCAGGGGCGGGAGCACCTTGGCTGGCAAATAGTGAGCAGGCAACCACCGCTGCTGAGGAGAGTGCTGCTCTTGATTTGGAACTTGGTCCCAGGCTCCACCTTCTATATCATCCAAAGCTATTGAACGGTCGATCTTGCCCAGATGCATCGCCAGCGGGAGCATCAGGTTTGTACTTTTTTCTTTTTCTTTCAGAGATTTATAGATCTGTCTGTAATAAGCAGAATAGTAGATGCATGTCATTGCGTGTTTTAACAATGCGCTTCATTGTTGTAGGCCAGTGACAAGAGTTGCAAGTTCTGATTTGTTTGCTTGTTTCCAGGTGCACATAGGAAACCTGCAGAAGTCTTGGGACACGTTCATGTTGCTGCAAGGGTTAGGCCCACGGAGGCTATCTGGGCTGTGGGAGAGGGAGGGCCGATGGCCTTGTTACCGTTGGCTGTAGGAGCGGTTGACAAGGATTCGATGCAACCTGTTATCAAGGGAGAAGTTTCATCATCAACTGCATTGCTGGCAGCTCCCATTTTCAGGATGTTATCTTTGGGGCTTAAGTACCCGGGAAATGCAGAAGAGTTTGCTAGGAATCATGCAGCTCAGTTGTTGGCCAATCTATTGGGTTACCTTGTTCGTGTACCTGCTTTTTTAGGCTCTGAGAAGAAAGCAAATGAGCAGGCAAAGACTGAAGAAAGAGATGAAGCACTTGTAGCAGCTGTTGTTTCTCTTGCCCAAGCACCTCAAAGTCACTTCAATCTTAAGGTCCAGTTGTTCAGTAGTCTGCTTCTTGATCTCAAGTTATGGAGCTCATGTTCTTATGGGCTCCAGAAGAAGCTCCTGTCTACACTTGCTGACATGGTCTACAGTGAAGCTTCCACAATGAGGGGTGCAAATGCTGTTCAGATGCTGTTGGATGGCTGCCGGCGTTGCTACTGGTTGAACCCAGAATCTGACTCGATATTTTCATTTGCTGATGAGAAATCATCTCGGCATGGCGGAGAACTGAATGCTTTAGTGGATGAACTACTCGTGGTGGTGGAGCTTTTAGTTGGATCCACGCAAGGTCCAGCATTAAGTGGTGATGTGTCCTCGTTGGTTCAGTTTGTACTTGACTGCCCTCAACCCAATCAGGTTGGTTTTATCCTCATAATGCCTTGTCTGGTGTAATGGCTTGATGTGATATGTCTGGATTCTTGTTTGATTTTGTTTTTTATCATGTGCTCTCTAAAGATAATAACCAGCATAGTCTCAAGGTACTTGCCCCGTGGAAAATTTAGAGGTGTTTTAAGTGATATCGTGCCTATATTTACCTTGTCTGAAGAATGTTTTAGATTTGTGGATGCAGTATTTCTACTAACAAGTATCATGTTTGCTGTAACTACTCCATTGCAGGTTGCTCGAGTTTTGCATCTTATGTACAGATTGGTGGTTCAACCAAACACCTCTAAGGCAGCTGCTTTTGTTGATTCGTTCCTTGCAATTGGTGGCGTTGAAATGCTTCTTACCCTCTTACGAAGGGAGGCAGAATTGGGTGAAGGTTTGAGTAATACATCTACTGACGCTACAGATCCAGAATCAAAAAAGCCTGGTAGAAATGACACTGAGCAAGCCACAAATGAACAAGAAGAAATGATCAAGGAGGTTCGGAGTCGGTCCAACGTTGACAGCGAGGGGAATGAATTGACAGAAGAATCTGAGGAATGTGCGAATCCCAAGTCTGGTGGAACCTCTGACGAACCTCGGGGTATTAGCGAGGACGAGCTGCAGTTGCCTCTCCCAACGAAGACAGTCGTCTCTGTTGCGCGATCCCGCTCATTTGCGTATAAGGCACCTGCGGCTGGAACGTTAGGGGGCATTAGTTCATCAATAAGTGCCGACAGTGTCCGCAACAAATTTCGAAATATGGATTGCTCTGATGGCATAATGGTTGGTATTGTAACCCTGCTTGGAGCTCTTATATCTGGAAGTCACTTGAAGGTGATGAGCTTCGGAATGGCATTGTCTCAGCCACCTTCGTCGTCTGCTGGTGCTGGGGTTATTTTCTCGGGGGAAGGTTCAACTGGAATAGCAGCTACTGCTGTCGTATGGCTTCTATTTGCCTTGGAAATGGCTTTCCAATCTGCACCGAAGAAGCTTATGACCGTCAACGTTTATGCTGCACTCTTGCCTGCCGTTATAAGGTCTGAGGTGAGGACTTTGTCTATCTTGCATCAGATTTCAGGATGTACTTTAGGGTGGGTTAATACTCGTGTATTTATCAAGTTAGATGACACATTTCTGTGGACTCGATGCAGGAGTTCTTGACAATTCATCTTGGCATAACTGTAGTTTCTCCTTTCGATTTTCGTACCTTAAGGGTTTTCGTTTAAGAAACGATTTGGGAATTGCAAAGAAGACTGTCAAGTTAAGATCTTTTGATAATTCTGCGAGATTGCTGATGCAATGGCTTTCTTCGAATATGCAGAATGGACCACTACGAGCAGATGACCGGCTGGCGCTTTATGATGCTGGACACCGGTTTGAGAATGTCCCCTTACTTCTAGTACTTTTGCGCACACTTCCTTTTTCTCCAGTTCAGCTGCAGCTTCGAGTACTGCAGGTGCAAAACCATACTTGAAACAAAGTAGCTTTGTGGTTGTGCTAAGCCAGATTGAAACAACCTTACATTAATTGATTCGCTAGGAGGTTTTTGAATTTTATGCCACGTCCTGCTATCTTATGTTGCACTTATCTTCCTTTACATACTTTAGTAGTTGCTAACACTTCAGGGGTCTGTTGCAGGACACGCTGTTGTTAGCATGCACTCATCCTGAAAACAGGACTTTGCTGACAACAATGCCCGAGTGGCCAGAGTGGCTCCTCGAGGTTCTGATATCTAATTATGAGGTCAGCTATTACACTATCATTGACTGACTCTGTGAAGTTCGTAATATAACAGAGGGAGTTCTGTTGTCTACTTACAAATGCAAAACGATACGATGCAGCAGTATCGTTGTGCTTTTCCTACATGGATATATCTGTCTGATATCCTTAGCAGCAGTCATGATGTTACTGCGTAACATGGGCAAATAAACTGATGTCATTTTCATCTGTAGGCTGAATCATCTCAAGGAATCGATAAATCTGAGGAAGTCAAGGAGATTGAGGATCTCGTATACAGTTTTCTCACTATTATGCTCGAGCACTCCATGCGCCTGAAAGATGGTTGGAAGGTTAGCGAATACATTTGGAAGTTTTTATCATGATGACCTTTTGTGATATATGGCATTATTGTAGGTGGTTGTTTGTTTTCTGCTTGTAAGCTTATGTGACGCTGAGGACAATATCTTGCTGTTTCTGCCTAATAGTGCAGCTGCGTCATATACGACTCAACTGATGCTGCTTCGATTAATTTCAACAATCAAACTTGGTGAACTAACAGTATTTCTTCAAACAGGACGTGGAGGCAACTATCCATTGTGCAGAGTGGCTAGCGTTGAGTGAGGTCCGAGGAATGGGGAGAGGCGCCCGCAGTAAGCACTTTCTAGCGCAGTATTCAGCCTTCTTCCTTGTTATTTAATAATACTCAAAGTTCACTGAAAACCCTTATCCATCCTAAGTGCTCCAATGGCTTGTGTTTGTTTTTGTTGCAGAAGGGAAGTGTGCCTCCTGTCATGAAGCGCAAAATCTTATGCAATTTGCTTTCTTTTGCTTCTAGCGAGTTGCAACTGCAGGTATGTGGGAATTTGGTTTTTTGTTCGTGTATTAGAGCACATCCAGTCTGGTATTATCGTAATTTGTGGTACCTGCATTATGGTTATTATGTCTTGTAATTTCTAATCCAGCATTTATGCATTCCTGATGTTGAGAATCCAGGATCTTGTGATGAGTTCGTTTGTACATCTGTATGCCAATTCAGCTGTGTCCCGAAATGACATCTTATAATACAGTATGTATCTCCCTTGTGTCTCTGTAAACAATAGACCCAAGTTGTGGCAGCTGCCGCTGCTGGCGTGGCGGCGGGAGGTTTATCTCCTCGGACAGCAAAGGCTGAAGCTGAAGCTGTTGCCTCTCTATCCATGTCTCTGGCTGAGAATGCACTTGTTCTTTTGATGTTGGTCGAGGATCACTTGCGCCTGGAAACCCAAGCTTACCAGATGACAAAGACTGGAGCACCTGGGTTGTCCAATTCTTTTGCATTTTTCCGAAGGAGTGTCGATGGTAGCTTGGATAGCGTTGGATCACGAAGATTTGCTCTTAGTGGGTTTGATGCACTTGGTCCTTCTCCAGAGAATCCTCCATCCCCTAGACCAGCATCCACCTCTGATCCTGGCAGCTTATCCCTTGAGGTATTTTTCTTACTACTGTTGATTCCCATTGACATTTGATGTTTAAAGCTATATAGAGATAACTTGCATTCTTAAATTTAATTATTTCGTTTTACCCATCTGCCTCCAGCCGTCAGGTGAATGACTTACTCACATGATACCATTTCTGTTCAATGAGGTTGACGGAATTCGGACCTGGATTATATTTTCTTTGACGTCCCCAATGAAAAAATAATTTGGTGAAGTCCCAGAAGTGTAACTCTCTTCCATCCTTGTGGCAGGTTTTGGCTACAATGGCTGATGAAAATGGCCAGATTTCATCCACATCAATGGAACGTCTTACTGCATCGGCCGCAGCCGAGCCTTATGAGTCCGTCAGGTGTGCATTTGCATGCTATGGAAGTTATGGGCTTGAGTTAGCTGACAGTTGGAAGCGCCGTAGTCGCATGTGGTATGGCGTTGGTCTTCCCTCTGAAGATAGTCTTCTGGGTGGAGGAGCAGGGGGCTTTATGGCCTGGTCATCTGCATTGGAGAGAGATGCCGATGGTCAATGGATTGAGCTCCCGCTTGTAAAGAAAGCTTTAACCATGTTACAAGCTTTACTGCTTGATCGATATGGCCCTGGAGCTGGTGGTGGAGGTATGTTTGTATCTGGTGGAGCAGGCTCTGGATCTGGGGGCGTGCAGCTCCAGCAACTTCTGGACAGTGATCAACCCTTTTTGCCATGCTTCGGATCGCGCTTTTGGCATTGCGAGAAGAAGACCAGGGTGAACCTGTGTTTGAAGGGAGTTTATCAGAGAATAATAAAAGTAATGATTTGTTGCAATCTAGTGTACCCTCCAATACGCGCCGGAAGTCCAAAACTGCAAGTGGACAATGGAATTTTGGATCCGATTATTTTCAGGAGTTCGCCATGTCAAATTCAAAAGGTTCTCTTTTGTGGTGGTAATTATTTCTCGAACTATTGACCTTAAAATTATGGAACTTTCACTTGGTAAAGTATTTTTTTACGATTTCAGAACTATCACAAGTTTCAAGTGGTAGAAATCAAATTTGAATTTCTAAGGGTGGAATGTACAAGAATCTAGCACGCTGATTAGCTGAATCTTGGATTTTGCAGTGTGCTAGCACCACTCCTAACGATGCAGCTTTTCGAGTCAAGGAGGCAGCGGGTTTTGGTCGCGTGCTGCATTTTGTACTCTGAGGTGATACTATCGCTCATTTATGAAGATACGAAGTAGAATTTTTGTGGAGATATTGGTACTCGTATTGTGTCGATATGGAGTTATGTTTCTGTGTGCTTATTCTTGTTATTTTCGGTTCTTCAAGGCATAATCAACAATATGCGTACATTTGTTATTGATTCGTTCAAATATTGATATAGGAAACATGGCTTATTACATAATTATAATTCCTAATAGTGCTACTGCAGAAATTTTCTCTCTTTTTAATCGCAGAAGGTTTTAATTTAATGTCGAAGTTTTGCTTCATCCGTGTATGAATTTGCCTATGCTGTTCCTGTTCTCTTAAGTGTATGAAGCACTGTGGAGATATGCCCTATCTTCTGACATACTTGTTCCTGTGGTTAGGTGTGGCACTCGGTGAGTGAGAACAGAGAGGTGCTACGCCAGCAATACATGGAGACTATTATTCCCCCTTTTGCTGCTTTGCTAAGACGCTGGCGACCTCTTTTGTCAGGCATCCATGAACTGACGGACGCACAGGGTCAAAGCCCTCTTGCTGTGGAAGATCGCCCTCTTGCTACAGATGTGCACCCTCTGGAGGTAGTCATCTGCACCTATTGATTTCTTATTAGACTCGTTTCAGTCTCCGTGTTGGGAACGAAATAGCTGATAATTTCGATGTATTTCTCTGTGTCCGCCTCATTGCATGTATTGGTTTCTTTCCCATCATTTTAAAGTTGGAATCTGAACTTATAATTTGCTCATGTGCCATCTACCCATTGGTAAGGAAACAAGAACATTGGTGGAAAACAGAAAGCGTCAGAAGACTATTTTGTTGAGTTTTTAGCAATGTGCACTTCGGACAAGTATTAATGAAGGGCGTTTCTCTTCAGGCAGCTTTGGCCATGATCTCTCCAGCATGGGCTGCTGCATTTGCTTCACCACCTGCTGCAATGGCTTTGGCAATGGCAGCTGCTGGAGTGGGTGGTGGTGAAGGATCCCACAGGAGACGTAGCTCAGAGTCTTCAGATCGTCGGTCTCCACGATTATTGGGTTTTCCAACTTTTAACAAAGCAGCAGAGCACGTTGAGATGCCCCAAACACCAGCAGATAAGGCGGTTGGAAAAGCTTTGAGGGACCAAGAGCGTGCTGCCAGAGTCGGCGCAGGTCGTGGTTTAGGTGCTGTAGCTATGGCAACAGCTGGACAGCGAAGAAGTCTCACTGATACCGAAAGAGGTAATCGCTGCAGGATATGGGAGACCATGAGGAACATGTGGATGGAGTCTGGCATCAGCGGTGGCTTACCTGCAAACAGTGCAAGCAGTCATCCCCATCGCATGTTTGGGTTGATATCAAACATGTTGGACATTGGTCAAAAAATGAGATCTGCTGAGGTGTGAATGCTGGAATTTTCTGGTGCATTATGGTTTTTGATGTTCTTGCTGTTTGGCTAGAAATAGATTTATTTGATTACTCCATAATAGCCATAGAAACATTAGAAAATACCAACAGCTATTAAGTATGGTGCTCTTAAATTAGTCTTCTTGATTATGTACTCAAGAGAATATTTTTCAGGTTGGTAGTGCTCAGTCCCTGGGTATTAGCATGTTTTTTGTTGCTTACTTCATATACCTCTGCCTTATCAATGCTTGTATACTTGAATTCGTCTTTCAGATGAATAGGAGAGCAATGATTGCTGCTACAGATGAATTTGGCTCAACAGTTGGCATTCGTGCATGGAGATCACTGCTACGCAGACTGCAAGAGATGGAGGCTCTCTTTGGAACATTTTCTAATCAGATGGGGCCTGGTCCACGTGTACGCATACTCTTTTCTCCTCTTTTAGTCCTTGTATAAATGTTATGATTCGCATATACTTGCAAAGTTGGTTTTATAATCATGTCAGTGAGTTTTCTCTCAGTACTTGTGGCTACATTCCATCTGGTTAAGGTAGACTACTCTGTTGGCTTCATTTGGCACTCCTGTTTTGGTACGACTGACCATCGTGAGTCAGATTTGTGTTTGGATCCCGTGAAAATGGTATTCGAGCGTTTGCATATATTTGAAAGCAAAACCTTATAGAGATCACGCCAGAAAGATCGACTCCTCATTTTTATTAATGACTTTCACCCTAATTTGCACCCCTAAATAAGGTCTGGAAAGCAAAAGCAACAATGAAAGCTCTGATGACAATGTTGACAGCGACTCTGACAGTATGGAGTCTAATGATAATGATGATGATGATGATGATAACAACAGTGGTTAAATGAGAAAAAAATTGGCCAAGTCTTTTGTTTTTTGCTCAATTGCACAAGTCTTTTGTTTTTTTGCTCAATTGCTTTCAAACTTTCAGGAATACTTTCCAATATGATAAAGTCTAAGATGGCAAAAGTTGAGGTTGATAGGGTTTATGGTTGAGTAGTGAAAGCAGTTTGAGTGAGGAGTCGATCTTTTTGGCGTGATCTCTATTTCTGGTATTGCATGTGTTTGCTATGACTATAGACCTTAAATTTTTCGCTTTGCAGGTCTTTTGGAAACTGGACCCAATGGAGAACTCTCTTCGCATGCGGCTGCGCTTAAAGCAAAGCTACAAAGGCACGGATCACCATGGAGCAGCAGCTGATTACAAGGAGCCTGAGATGTCACCCATGTCTCAAGCTTTAGGAAGTACTCCATTACCTGAAGGAGCTCCCAAACTTGCACCTGAAGAAGACTCCCTTGAAGAATTTGTTGAATCTATTGAAGAGGACTTCGCAGAGAAGCCTGAAGAAAGGGAAGGAGAGAGTGGAGAGGTGAGCATGGAAGCTGCTGAAGCTGTGGTTGAAGGCTCAGAGCCCAGCGTACCAGTCCCTACACAAGCCACAAATGCTACTGTTGCAGCAGTTGCAGCGGCTATGTCCACAGAACTGAAGGGGAAGCTGATTCTTGAGATTCCTGCTGCTATGGTTCTACCTTTAAAAATCCTGAGAGGAAGATTTCAGGTCTGTTTCCCTTTGAATGCTATTTTACATTACTTGTACGCAATCAGTTTGGACCCACCAGTTTAGCGTGCACAGGCTCTGATTTTCATCATTATGGTGATTATTTCGGTTATCTAATGTTTCTTCATTTCTGTAGGTCACAACGAAGAGAATCTGCTTTATGATTGATGATAGTGTCTCGGCCAGCGAATTTGAAAATATGCTTCAAAATGACGACGATTGGGTTATGGTGGATAGCCAAGTCATGGAAGACGTGGATGATAGGGGTCAGCAACGGAAAGACGGTGCTAAAGACAGATTGTGGCCGCTTTCAGCTCTACGAGAAGTGCACACCCGCAGGTTAGAATTGTTAATTTTTTTCCAGAGGTTTGGATGTTTGGATGGTGTCTGCTTTCTGGCGCTCATCATTTTTTCTTTGGTGAAATTTACCCTATCAAAGCCCTTTGAATATGACTTAACTATCTACATAGTTGACTCTTCTTTACTTTTTTCTTGTGCGTCTTCAGGTTCTCTTTGAGACGAAGCGCGTTAGAGCTCTTCATGGTGGATAGATCGAATTTCTTCCTAAATTTTGGGGTATTTTCCAATTCGTATTGAATCTTTCTTAATTATGCTTGAGAGATATTACCTCCTCGACTTGTGCTTGCTGTGATGTTTGTCATCGTGAAATTGAACCGAGGACTGTTGCCAGTAATTTTCGAACATCTATGTGTTTTTTGAATCAGTTCTGTGATGCGGTGGCTTCTTTGACATCTTAACCTTGGATAATGTAGAACCCTTAATTTAGGTTTCACTCTGCACGTCATAAATTCTTTGCTGGAGTTTTCCTTGCCTGTAACTCTTCTAAATTGACTGGCGTTGTTGACAGACAGTGAAAAACAGGCTGAAAGTCTACAAGGCAATTGTGGAATCAAAGCCTCCCTATCTGAATACTGTGTATGCAGGGACGCAGGTTAGCAATTCCTTGCGTAAATGAGCTCTTGCTCCATGAATTACCTATTTGTTTTCCCTCTGCTAAGTTTAAGTCGTCAAAAGCTAACTATTAACGTTTGAATAATGTCTTAATAGCAATTCTGCGGTACATGCTTACTGATTTCCAACTTGAAAACAGAGACCCGAGAGACTTTTGAAGAGAACGGGGCTCACAGACCTTTGGGCTTGTCGGAAGGTACATAGTTCATATCCAACTCCGTTATGCAAATGTGTCGTGAGACTGTTTTGTTCCTGACATTATCAACAGTTGATTATTTATTGCCGCTGTATATGAAATTTTAATTGCATCGAGCGATGTTCATTACCGTTTCGTTCAATCGTTGATGTGGAATAATGTAGTCAGACTCTACTCTGTATGGAAGTTTGGACACTAATTTGTTCCACTGTTGGCACAGATTACAAATTTTGAGTACTTGATGCAGCTCAATACATTAGCTGGCAGAACTTACAACGACTTGACCCAGGTATTCTCTCTAACAGGACCTTACTAGGTTCCAAGGTTCTCACAAATGCCATAGAATATCGGAAATGCGGCAGGCCCTATTCTCTACGATGGGACCCATTCTCTTTCGAGTATTTGACCGAAACTTGGAATTTCGGGGATCTCTTTTGCTAGTTTGGTTCCGTTGACTTCGTCTTGTGAATTGTTGACAAGCAGTATCCAGTTTTCCCATGGGTTCTTGCTGACTACACGTCGGAGGAGTTGAAATTGAACGACCCAACTGTATATAGGGACCTATCTAAGGTATTTTTCCATAATCATTTTGAGCTCCTTTATTTTGGTACCAGATATGCAAATCAGAAGACATTTTTGGTTAATGCAGCATTTGACAAAATTACATTCCACTGTTACTGGCTTCATCAGAAAGTTGAGAATTTATGAGTTAATTGTGCTCATCTTCATGTTGCATTTATACTTGCTGGATTTTCAATTTGTGCATTTACAAAAGGTAAATTTGTCAAGATTGAATGTGAGTGTGGAAGATTATTGCAGTTCGCTTTCACTGTAGATTCTGGTTTGGCTATGATGTTGGTCTCATTCATGGCCCTGATGATCATGGTTTGTCTGTAGCCAATTGGTGCTTTGAATCCGACACGGCTGAGGAAGTTTTTGGAAAGATATGACAACTTTGATGACCCTGTCATTCCTAAGTTTCACTATGGTTCCCATTATTCAAGTGCTGGCACGGTGGGTTACCTTTCTTCCCTTGTCAGATGCGATGTTGGCCCAATTCTTGTGACGTTTTTACATTAATTTTCGGTTTAGTTTGACTTTGATGTTGACTCGTGAATTTGATTATGCACAGTGAATACTTTATTACACCTAATCACATTACCACTACATTGCTGTCGGGCAGGTACTGTATTATCTTGTACGCGTTGAACCCTATTCAACATTAGCCATTCAGATGCAAGGAGGAAAATTTGATCATGCAGATCGCATGTTTTCCGATATTGGATCGACCTGGAATGGCATTCTGGAGGACATGAGTGATGTCAAGGAACTGGTAAGTAACGTTTTTTAGTCAGAATATGACTGGTTTAAAGTAAAATAAAAAATATATTTTATAATATTACAAAACTTGTGCAGATATGATCTCGGTGCCAATTCACAGGATTTTTTAATGTCTTATCTGACTTAGGTTGATGTTCTGCAGATCTAACCTGGGTACTGATGGAGGTGCTAATCCCTGCATAGACGTAGGAGGATCAGAGTGTGTCATTTACTAATCGTTTACATTTCGTAGGTACCCGAGCTGTTCTACCTGCCAGAGGCTTTGAAAAATGGAAACCATATTGACCTTGGACGAACTCAAAAGGGTGAGAAGCTAGGTGAGTCTGCATCATCAGTTGTTCTCGCAGAAAGAACTACGGCGTGATTTTCATATCCCAGTTCTTTAATCAGTTGTCTTGGGATAACATGGACCGGCCCTGGAAAGAAAAGTTTGAAACACAGTTTTGTGCCTCTGACATTTCCTAGCAATTTTTTGTTTATTGGTATCAACAACCACGAGAGTAAGTGGTGAGAGTGCGTATGCGATTGTTAGCATTGTCATCCAAGTTTCTGCA
>CAXARX010000582.1:0-17221 GCA_963971425.1 Bryoerythrophyllum caledonicum | reverse complement strand
GTACATTTTTTACAGTGCAATAATAAACATGAACACTCTTGATTTCATTGCGAGATTGTTGTTGTTGTTTGCAGCAGACAGCGACTGCTTTTTCACCGTCTTGAAAAAATTCAACTGCATTACTAGGTATTGCTGATTCGACAACCCATTGCGGCAAACTGCCTCTCAAATACTACTACTACTACTACTATGTGCGAGCAACGGCCAAGGCCCTCCATCACGTTCGCACACGTCACTGTCGTCGCCGACTTGTTGCAAGCGCCGCGCAACCGCTCCGATCCGCAGCCAAACGCGCCGTTTCGCCCCAGATATCAGCCCCGTATCAAATCGATATGCAAAAACTGTACCTTGTACATAGATCGGCATTTGCCGAGAATTACATCAAAACGCCCAAAACACTACAGCAGCGGTTGCGCTACAAGATTATCGATAAATCTCCGCAGAGCTTTAGAGCAGACTTGGCACAAAATTGTTCAGCGTTGACTATTACAGCAGCCAGACTTGTTTGTAGTAAAGAGGCCGGCAAAAAAAAGATGATTTTATCCATCAACAAACAATAAACGATAAACAATGTACCGTAGAACAGTAGATAAGTGAAACACCAATTCGACCGAAAATAACACCAGATAAGTGAAACACCTCAGTTTTATCAACCTTCTTCAGTAATATACTTACGAGCAAATTTTCACAACCTCTCGCCATTTGTGAGGTGTTTCACTTATCTAGTGTTTCACTTATCTACTGTTCTACGGTAGTAAATATTTGGATTTTTTTTGCCTCTGCGAGTTCAGAATACTAGGTAACTATTCTTTACTATGTGAGAAGAATAGATACACCACTTGGTCAGGGAAACTTGGTCAGGGAAACTTGGTCAGAATCCTTTGGTCAGTAACCGTTTGGTCAGACTGTGGCTACTGACGTTACTTGGTCTGAACCGCTTGGTCAGACGCTTTTGGTCAGACACTGTACTACGTATGCGATTATGAGTGAGCGTGTAGGCAGTGTGCTACCTAGCGCGATGTTATTAAGGTATGTATTAAGTGTTATTCTTAATTACGTACGTACGTACGTATAGCAAACAAAACCTTGTAGCTAATAACTTGCTATACAATAAGTTACGATATCAAACTTAGTACAGTTAAACGCCGATTATGTTAACTAAGCACGTAAACCGTTAACATAATCGGAACTATCCGCTTGAAAATAATACAGTTAACGAAAATTATTTTGAGAAGCAAACTAGTTATTGTTTGTATTGTCAGGTTTGTTTTTTTTAACAACAGCAGCTGCTACAATTTTGTCGACCACGCAACGTCGTACAATTTCGAAATTGTCGAAAACTTCGGCATGCTTCGTTTGTATTGTAGTCGAAACACTGTCCAATGTTGCCAACACATCTCGCAAGTTTAAAAATACCGAATTGTCTTCGAACGAAGCGGCCTCAACGGAAATATCGTCATCGCTTTCGTCTTCAAAATCGTTGTCGTCGCCGAACATATCGTCGTCGTTTTCGGCAGCGCTTTTTTTAAAGGCTTTCAAGCAAGCCTTTTCTAAATCACGTTCCCAATTAACCGGATCGTCTGCAGCTTCTGTTTCAACTGCAGCGTCTATATCGGCATACACAGCAGAATCGCATTGACGTGCAACAATATCTGCCAAGTAATACAGCTTCTGCAGCGAATCAGCAACTTCTTCAACAACATTATCTGTAACGCTGCCGCTACTTGCATCCATAATCATATCATCGTTCTTTGCCGATTGAACATCGTTCGTGTCGGGACTTTTCAGGTGACATTTTGCAAAACAGTTCTGAATAGTTTTGTCGGTTACCTGTTGCCATGCGTACGCGATGAAACGAACGATTTTGTCTTCTTTTACGCTCGTGGCAATGTCGGCATTCACATTGTCGCAGTCGATCAGCATAATTACTTCTTTCAGCAGCTGCGCTCGATAGTAATTTTTAAAACATTTAATTATACCAGCGTCTAAAGGCTGAGTAGCTGCGGTTGTATTCGCCGGTAAAAACATAACTTTCACGTTCGACAGCATCAGATCAGCATGGCAAGTAGCGTTGTCGATGAGCAATAAAATAAATTTCTGCTTTAGTCGCATCATGAAATTCAAATTTAGCAGCCATTCATCGAATAAATATCGTGTCATCCATGCGCTAAACGAGTTACGCCAACGAACGGGTAACTTGTTAAGATCGTCGAAAGCGTCGAAAGCTCGAAACTTTTTCGATACACCAATCGCAAACGGTTGCAATTTGTGAGTGCCAGTCGCATTGACACAAAGCATAACAGTAAAACGTTTTTTGGACGTCTTACCTCCAATGCACGGATCGTTGCGTGTTGCAAACGTTGTTTCGGGTAAAGCCTGAACAAATAGAGCACACTCGTCTGCATTATAGATGTTTTCTAACGGATATTCGCTTAATATTTCCGGCAGCTGATGTTGCCAATCTCGTACAACAAGTTCATCAACACTTTTACCGGCACCGCTGATTCGTTTCGACGAAAGACCAAAACGCTGCTTAAAATTACGCAGCCAACCAGTAGATGCGACAAATTTAACACTACCGGCATCTTTAGTATACTGAAGTGCTTTTGCTGCAACAGCGCGCCAGTAACTGGTATTAGTCGCTTGCGAGCTTGGACATGCCAGTTGAGAACAAAGTTGTCAACGTCAACATACTGAGCGCCCTTAAAGGATTTACCTGATGGATTGCGACCGGTTGCTGCTTCGTCACGATAAATCTGCCGGTTACGGTATCTGTGATAAGCAGCAGGCTTAGAACACTGCCATTTCTTGGCAATTGCGCCGAAGCTCACTCCTTCTTCATGTTCTTTTATGATAGTGAGCTTGGTTTGAAGCGAAAAGTGTGTAATTATTTTCGGCATTCTCGATCGAAAGTAAAATCGCGTGTCGAGCATGCAAACTTCAAATGGATGTTTTTTCGTCGGCTGATGTCAGCTTTAAGTATCAAAACAACAATATTCCTCGAAGTAAACCCTAAAAATATTTTTTATGCTGCGGCAACAATTTGCGAAGTGGATTGTTCCGATTATGTTAACGGTTTACGTGCTTAGTTAACATAATCGGCGTTTAACTGTATACAAGTAACATGTGAATGTTCAGCTACTACTGTAAGTCAGGCTGTTGTGCTACTCTAACAGTTCTTCGATGTATCTGGCATTGTCCGTGCTGCTTAGTTGGCCGATCAGAAATTCACGATCATCCTTATCGTAAATTTGGCAGTTCTTGACACTTGGCAAGCCGTTGTCGTAGCGCGGGCTATAGTTGTCTTTCAGAAATTTGTAAACGGCATCTACAGCATGGTCATTCCAAGTTGTCGGTGCGGTGGCGGTGTCGTAAAACTTGCTTAGGACGTCATAAACTTGCTCGCGAATCGACACACGGCCGCGGCGTGTCAGTGGCTGCGTCAAATCGACACCACTAGAGTAGTCCTTGTAGAGCCGTTTCACAGACGTGAAGCTTAGGCCGACATGTTCGGCAATGTAATCGAATGAAGCCACAATTTCAGCGTCGTCTTTATATCGGTCGAAGAATTCGACCAAACGACGATGTTTATTCGCTAAAATAGCGTCGATGTGCGTAGCCAGGATTTTACCGTATAAATCGCGCGCAGCTTGCGGTGATATCGACGATTTTAGGTTCAGTAGGGGAACGCCGACGACGTTGCGCGCGCCGCAATCGCAGCCGTAATGGCAGCATTGCTGCTCGGTCAGCGCGTCCTCCCGTAATAGATTCAACTCGACAGCAGCCGAGTTAACAAGGTCAACGACTGCATGAACAAAATTTGAAATTGAAAGTTTGAATTTTAACATTAATGTGTCATCAAGAATACAACAAACGTACTTTCATGGTACCCAAATTCAAGGGTCACTATAATGTCGCCTGGAAGCTGAATACTAGCATCAACTTGCAGGCCGTACTTTTCCATGTCTTGCACATCGGGATAGTATTCTGTGACAAAAAATCAATCATGACGTTTCTAAAATCATCGCTCCGCATACAAAAACGCGTGACACTTATGAAACATAAAACTTTCCAAGCGAACGACAACATTTTCATATTTTTCAAAACAGTGTTCATTAGCAGCAGCAGCAGCGATAGGTGAGGGGGAAAGAAGTTGCGTTGATCGGCTTCGACTCAGTTTGGCGAATTCTTCTTGAAACCGGTTCGCCTATGTTGCAATGGTTCCAACAGTGTTACGTGCGAGGCGCAGAAACGCGTCCCCAGTTTTTTTAATTGCTGAGCGTTTGAAAGTGGCACGTCGCATGATATACAATATACAGGGTCCGGCGAAGATTATAGGGACGCAGCGGCTACCATACGTTTACGACAAAACAGCCATTTTAATCTGCGTCAGGGATGCGCATTCAGGTCTAAATAGCTTGGCAAGCTTAGCTTTTGATATATTCGGATTTAGCGTTAAAAGATGAGCATACTGGCATCAATTTTTAGTCGATCGGGGTTCGAACAAAAAACATCCAGTTGTTTGCTTTTTTTGGCGTAGATGTGCGGTGATGTGCGTTATTTCCGCTGTTAATAAAGCTTTTCTGCTCGGAACCAGGTCGACTACAAATTGAAGGCAGTGATGGCACTTGTGTCATACGATCACTATCTTATGGTACGATTAAAAGCCTGCGAAAGTCAGCGCGAATCTTGCTGTACAGTTTCAATGCGATGTTTTGTTGTGCTTCTGATTGTTTTTGCTCTAAACGTCGTCGCCGTTAACTTGCACTGGTTTACGGGCACGTCTGTAAACGTTTTCAATGCTCAACAGCGGACAAGGTGCATGCCGGATAGCACACAGAATGGAGTTGTTAGTTTGTTGCTACTGGCCGTCACTGTATGCGCCCATATTTGTCATGTTGTTTTGCTATGTTGCAGTTATGGGATAAAGCGGCAGCAGCACCACATCAGCAACAACGGCTTTTACTAAAGCGACTAATAGGAAGCGCACTGCTCGAGCTGCATTGCTTGTAAATTTGATTTTTCAGTGCTGCTTGTTACAAATTTTGTAACGTTAGTTATAGTTTCGATGTTCAGCTTTGGCTACTGGCTAACCGCACTTGGTGATACGGCTTAGTCGATAAACTTGTATGCCGTTTCGTTCCCACTTGCTTGGCTAAACAATGCGCTCCATCCGATACTTTATGCGCGTGCAATGCCTGAATTTTGGCAAGCGGCACAAACTGTTTGACGGAGTATCGAAATGTCATGCGCTTTTTAATTTGTACCGCTAGCTGCTACATGTAATTTGTCAATGGATCGCGAAGCGGTCGATACTTTACAGGACGCGCTTTTGCAGTGTTTATCGGCTGCACCGAACGATTCCAAAAACGGTGGCGCCCATCAGACTTTTGCTGAGAAAGTTTTATGTTTCGTATAGACTACGTGAGCTTAATGTGCAATTATATAGAATTCAAGCTCTTAACCTTTGTGCTGGGACGGCATTGAGCAGAATCGTTCGCCAGCTCGCAGATAAAAGTACCCGTGCAGCTTTTCTTTCTCAGATTTAGGCACTGAGCACCACAATTTGGCCCCACTTAACAAAACGTTAATTGAGGCCATCAAGTCGTCTTCTGCATGCCCACTCGAGAAGGCGGCTGTTTCGCCCAAATAGAAGTATGGCCACGTTATATCGTCTATAACCGTGTTTGGCGTATATAAATATTGCAACGCGCTAGTCATGGCCCACTGGTCGAAACGTAAGAAGTCTGGATACGGCGGTAGATCTCGCATGTCAAAAATACAGTACTTTAATTGTTTGCCATCTCCTTCTCGCCAGTTTACTTGCTTGTTCTGACATATGAAATCGGCATAAAACTGTTGCTGAGCAGTATCGCCAGACAAAGTCGCATGCTGCTGGTAAAACGGCATCGTTTCGCGCCATTTCTCGCGCACCTCCTAGTAGATGTTGAATGTCGCTAGCACTTCTGCATGTGTTTTAAGAGCTGGAAATAAATCAAACCCGCTGCCTTCATTTTTTCAACACGGTTCTTCTGTCGCGCTGTACTTAGGGCTGCGCGTCGTACGAATAGGCTGGCGTTTTGAACGATATAGCGCAACCTCTTTGATAAAAGCAGTATGTTGAATACGTTGGAACCAGTCGATAATTTCCTGGCGGTCTTCCGTACGGCGCATGCGAAACTGGAGCAGCGCGGCGTTTGGCAGTTTCAACGCCTCGCGTTGAATCGTTTCCTGTAGCGCTGCCTACGTATAGACTTGCGTTAGATCCACGTGAATAATGGAAGTTATGAAAGGTGGCGATGCTGCGACTGCTGCTGCAGCGGCGGCGACGGTGGCGAATACTGGCGTTTTCTTCATGAATCTCGTACGTAAATTATATTGTCCTTTCATCTTACAAATTAAAATGCACCAAACTTTGAGAAACGATTTGAAATGTGCTTATTTACTTGCGTATGTACATGAAAGTCGCTGCTTAAACGGTAAAAAACTTTTGGAAGAAAATTGAACACAAGAATGTGTACTTGAAATTTGCCTAATTAAGGCGCTTCTGACCAGTGTCAATTAGTGTAACACGTTTGCGCGAGACACACGCATACGCTTGCAGTTGCTTGTTTGAGCGGTTATTCTTATCGCATGTCGCGCGCTTACACAATAATCAATACTTTTTCTACCCGCTGACGAGTTTTCACAATGCGGTTAGTCACCCAATGTCCAGCGGGCCGATTTCCATTCCACCAGAACAACAATTTGCAACGTCGCTCCGCAGGTACGAAGCGATAAATCATAACGACATCGATGCTGTGGATGATCTTGACGACGCTTTCGACGCGCTCGATCAACAAACTTCTTAGCAACAAAAACCGCACAAGTTCATTCGCCTAGCTATCGTTTACAAACAAGAAGAAAGAGAAGTGGCCAGATTTTGTTCGATGATGACGAAGTTGCCATCAACGGCGACGAAAATGCAGAGTTAGCAGACAACTCTCTAACAGTCGACGTAAACGTATTAGAACGAGGTGAAGCGCAGCTGATACCGGAAAATGTAACCGAATTACTCAGTGAGGAACTTGAAATACCCGTGCTTGATGACCCTGATGATGAAGAAGCAGTTAGTAGTAACACGATTCAACCAGCCCGCCGCATATCGCCGTCACCGTTGAAGAGATTCTTTCTTCGTAACAACAGACGAGCTGCTGTTGTATAGTCACAAAATGATAACTTACTGTCAACGTTAGCGTTTGTTGGTGATTACAATATTTATTTGACTTCAATTCCCTACTAAATCCGTTTGTACAACATCGCTTTTCCTACTGTGCGTATCGCAAACGAAGCGCTGCTGCCCAAAACTCTAATTGCTTGTATGCGCTATTGTTGGTCAGTTTGCTTTTCATGTCGAAGTCGTCAAACACGGCAACGAGCAAAGGATGATAATAAAAAGTCGTCGATGCAGCTGCTAACAACACCAACAGCGGCAGTTGCAGGCGTAGCTGCGGCGGCGGCCACTTCTGATATGACAAGTCAAATAGCCGACGACATTCGTAAGCATATTCGCGCGTCGCTAACTATGTTTGAGCTGGTAGTGGCACTTTTGGAGGCCGTGTGCAATCTATCTAATCATGATTGAAGTTAATTTTGACAAGTATTTTGATACAACGACATTGATGATTGTGATCGTGTTGGTGGATAGCGCTGTTCTAACGGAGCCGTTTGTGTTTGTTTCGACGCTGCCGAAACTGCGTGAGGGAGCACGAGCAACAAAACTCGCTCGGATGTTCATCACCAACGCTGCTGCTGCTGCTGCTGGCGGTAGCGGCGCAGCACCAGTACAAGCCGTCGTTGCATTGAAACAGAACATTACGCATGATACCAACATTCGCAGCAATTCAGACAATCGAGTTTTCCCCGCTGAGCTCGAACTGGCAAATGTCGCTACTATTCAGCGTGATTGATTGAGGAACACAAAACTCCTATAATTAGTTGATGGATATTCTGTAGCAATTTTCGGTTGTTCAGCGACGTGGAACAAAAAATTATGCATTGCGAACTACGCAGTAATTAAGTATTAAACATCAAAGCCGACTTCGAAGTTTAGAGTGCAAAATTTTCAACTAACACTATAAAAACGAATCAAAAGTGAATAAGTTTTCTTGCTTTTTGTTTATTGGTTTTACCTGCTTGTTCAATGATGTTGAACGTTTATGTATGCTTATTTTGTAGTTTATAAGGATGACTTTACTACTGAAGTGCTACAAATTTGAAAGCTTTCGGCAATTGATTGCGAAACAGAATTTTATAACGAAGAGGTTTAGCTAATAAATCTGCCGCATATTACGCCGCAGATTATGCCATTGTCGGGCCGACATGGGTCAAACTTCTCGAACCGCAAACTTGGACATTAGCCGTTCACTTAGCGAATAGCTGGCGCGCGATAATGAAAAACCGGTCGTGTACGTTTTGTCTGGCACAGCTACTACGCAATTCAACTGAACTGAATTAAAATGTCTGCGCGAAGCTGTTGCAGCGCCGTCGAAAACGTGATTAACGGAATGGAAAACTGATACGAAAATTGTTTAGGAAATTTTATCGTCGGCATGAAAAACAACGACGATGATTTGTACCTATTCGACTTTTTTAAAACTGCTTTCGTTACCTCTTACTAGCTTAAAAACTGCTTGTCTGTCAAACAAAAATCTGGCATCGTACATAACACAAAAATGTTACTACTGCCGCTTGAAAATTGTTCTATTGCTCACTGCTGCAGTCAGTGAAGCAAATGTGCAGCACATAGTAACAAAGCAAGTTGCGGAGCTCAGTCGCGCATTGCTATAAAATTAAACTTAAGTATTATAAAATAGAGCGCAAAATACTTTAACAAGCTGCGGAGCATTAGTCGCGCACTGCCAAACATTACCAATTCAGTTGTTATAACAGATACGAGCAGCAGTTAAGAATTGCCAAAGCCATTGCAAGTCATGTCTTGTCGCAGGTGGTTAGCAGTTGAACAGTATAGTTAACGCAAGCAATTACATGATGAATTGCGACCGTCGCGAAGCGGCGGTGTAATGCGTACTTCTTAAAGCCTGTTACTTGCGTCGTCGCTTTCAGCACCTTTTAATCGAACACGCAAATTTCCTTCCGCGCGATGAAAACGGCGCTTGCTAACAATGTCAACCTCCTCAGTATCCGAAGTCTTACCATCAGCATCATCATTGTCCTTAGAATTACCTGTAGTAAGCATGACCTGTGCTGGGTCTTCGTTCAAGGCATTTTCAACCTCGAATTAAAGACGCTCGATTGCCGTTTCCCAGTAGCCCACGTCATCGACCAGAACTGCGGCGGCTGCTTCCTGCAACGTGAATTCTTTAGACTTGAGATCATCTCGGTCTGGATATCGTCGCGTGAAGACGAATTGGCCCTGTAACGGTTGCGGCTCCAATTATTAATCACCATTCTATAAGAACTATTCAGCGTAAACATTGATACGTATCTCGACGCCGTCGTATTCGATAGACATCGTTTTCGACGCATTTGTGATGCTGCCGTTCTTGTTGCCTTTAGGAAATTGGTTGATCTTTGGAAATGCTCAAACAGCGTCAGCACCATCGAAACTAATTGCTTTACCGCGGCGGCATTTGTTGTCGGTGCCGCTGTCACCTACAGTATAAACTTGAAGCTAAAATTTTGGCGTGAGGTCGAGGCTGTACACGTTGGCACGTATGCATTCGTTGCCGCGTAGGAAACCAACTTTTCCGCTAGTTAAGCGCTATATTGCAACAATTGCGCCGAACGAAGCTTTAATAAATTCGCATTTGCTGCTGCTGCTGCTGCCAATGCCGGCGCCGCTGCTGCGCACGTTCGATGAGCCGTTACGGATATTTTTTTAAAATCCGGTGCGTGCCAACATTTTACAATATTGTTGACTACTAGGCGTTGAAACATATATACTCAGTGAATCATGAAGTGAAATCGATAAACAACGAGAAATACATAGAATGGTTAACCTTCTGCACAAAATTTACGTATGTATATAAAAATGCGATGCACTGGTCAAATGAGTAGTGCACGGTAAGTACGGATCTAAGCGTAAACATAAAACTCTCTATCATGTGAGATCAAACAACATTGCGATTGCTGAACGTACAACAAACATGAAATGTTCTGCCTCCACGTTTGCGCGCCGCATGCAGTGCTTTTGAGTGCTCTCATGTTTGAGTACAATTCGCGACAATTCACTACATGCACTAGTAGTGACCGAAAAATTGCCGCCCCCTGCTTTTACATAGACATCATGGCGTACGCACAGCAGTAAAAAGTTGCTCATTTGTTACGTTGTTTCACACAGTGCAGCATTTGCCATCAGCAAGTTATAGACGTGTACTTATACCGTTTTGCAGGCTCCTAAAGTTCAAGTGTACACTGCGTGCATGCTTTGAGCGTAGACGAAAACGTATTTTACTGATCTCCGCCGTTTATTAGTACCGCTCACTGCCACGCAATGCATGTTTGTGGTAGCGCGGTGTAGCGCGCATCGGTTTAAACGCTCAAATTAAAAACGCTGAATTAATTTTTATTCTACTTCAGTTCGCTTTGTATCAAACCGCAAAAACTAATAAAATGTTTAAGTTTTCTAATGATTTACAAACTGTTTTTGCATGCAACATTTCGTTAAATAGCTCATGCTTCTGTTACAGAGGCGGCAACGATGAACAACTGCGAATTTACGTTCTTCAATACGAATTTTATTGTCAAGGTACCGTTTGAGAGTTTGCCAGTTAGTATTGTACAGCAGTTGCTTACAGCCTTTGGCAATGCTATCAAGAATCAGCGCAAAGATGTTGATGTTGAAGAAGACAAAGCAGTCAAAACGGCAACCAACGATGGCAAAGACAATGCCGACATTTAGGACTAATGTAACGCTGTTTTAAACAATGTATATCTTGCGCCTTTTTCGGGCTGCTAATTTGCTTACTTTACTGAAACGCGTACAGCTTTTGCTAGGATATAAATTTACCCTTTCTACAACCTTAGCAATTTGTTTATTCTGCAGCTGCTCACATCTCACTTTTCAAGCGTAGAATTTTAACTTTGTCTTGCGATGATTGACCGATTATAATTTTTTAAAGAATTGATTTGCTGTTTTCTCGATTTTTTAAATGCTTAAAATCCGTACATGTCTACATGTTAAACCCTTTACGTTCAAATTGAAGAAAACTCATCTCAGTGAAACCACTAGTAAACTTCAGCCGCAGCTGCTGCTTACATTAAAACACGTCAGAATTAACAAACACAAACGTAATACAAATTCGACGCGCATACTTAACACAATAACAACCCTTGCATCAAAATCAACTTCGAGGTTTGGGTGTTGAAGTGACGAATTTTGACATAACTTTCTTACGTTTTGCAGCATTGTTTGACTGCTCTTCGATATCGCTGACGTCCCACAAACTACATTGTTGCTGCTGCAATGTCCTATTGCTGAGTGTCGTAGAGGTCGTTTGATTGCTACTTTTGGCCACGACCGTTGGGGAGCGCGACGAGCTGCTGACCGCTAGCGGCAGCATTGCAACAGCAGGCGAAACTTGTGCTTGTGTAATTCTCACGCTACTGCTTTTGTGCATAGTCTGCATGGCGCGTAATGACCACGGGTTGCGCATGTTGACGCCAACATTTGGCTGAACGTTGACATTACGTTGACGGCGATGAGCGACAACGTTGCACAGTAAGATGCCGCCACAAACGGCAATAACAAGTAGAAGTACTGCGACTACAACACTAAGTGCGATTATTGCTGCGTGTAGCAAACAAATAAAACTATGCTGTAATACTGCGTATGAAGTTTAGTCAAATTTTTGTACAGTATACTCGACGCTGCGTCGTTGAATTCACTTCGAAAGCTGGAATAAAATGCAAAATTCGTCATCATAATTATGCGCAACAGAAGTAGCTTTTGTACTTCAGAGCAAACATAAAACTCTCCACATACTTACTGTGTTTATATTGCTGTACAAGCCCAATATCTATAGGTGCATACTGTTTGCTTGCTGCTGCTTCAGTTGTTGTATTGTTCGCGCCGAGTGTTGTGTTGTGTGCCGCGACGTCTTGCTGCACGAGCTTGAAATCATGTACCGTACTAACTGTTGTCGAATGCAGCTTGCGGCGAGATTTGCGCTTGAAGTCAGCCCAAGCAACAAAAAAGTTCGGTTCGCGAACGAGCCATGAAATAACTTGCAATGTTTAAACACGTACGTAATGCTAAAGAGGGCAGACAACACACAAGAAAAGGAAATATTGTTCTTGTGACATATGTTGTGCCAAGGTGCAATGCTTGCAATGCGGGAAACGTTGATTCAAGCGTTGACCAGGGAACATGAAAATTTTTAAAATTACTATCAACCGTTAAATAACGCGTTGACTGTCATATATTTTCGCCGTGAACATAAAACGACCAGCGCGAGATAGACCCTAAGCATACAACGTTGTTCTAGAGACGCCCGCATGAGCAGTAGGTTGGGCATCGCGGCGCATCGACAGGCAATGTTTGCAATGTTGACCACAAAATGACGACAAAAATAATTTCTAGCAACACTGCATCAAACACGAGCACAGGCCGTGATATTTTTATACTTCGTTGCGTTTTTTATTCTTCGGAGAAAACAAACGAAAATGAACTGCCTCAAAATTTGTCATCGCGCATAACAAACAACCAACGTTCTATATGCCAAGACCGTGTTATTTGTATACACACAAACCGAAGGTTTTTATGTTCACATTTACACATTTTTGGTTTTATCTTAATTCGATGCAGCCGCACAACAGCCAAATTTACAGTATCGTTGTAGTCGCAAAACCTTCATGTATATTTGGCAACAATTTTTCAGTAGCCTCGAAGCAGTCGACACGTAATTTTTCGCGCACGCGCTCGCTCGCTAGAGAGGCTTGTACAAGTAATCTTCTACTGAGAGAACGTGCGCCGCGCATTCAATGGAACAATTCAGTGAATGAATTATACGCAGCGGGTTGCTCACAATCCGTGCGCTGAGCAATAGTTGAATGTACGTACGTATGATTCGAAACAGCTAAATACTGAGTGTGTGAAACTGTACGTGAGCGCGTACAGTATAACCGCGCACGAAAGAGCAAAAAATAATATTATGTTGTCTCCATTGGTTGTGCATACCGGGCGTGAATGATTGTACCCACGAAGAGCGCGCAGCAGCGCATATTGTACCATACAGCTTACAAAACAGGCAAAAGATGAATATACAGAAATGTGAACAAATGATGTTGTGTATCAACTGCAGAATTTGTTTCATAGCGCGTTAGAAGAATTCAATGAGTATCCCGCTTGTTGTCGAATTTTAAAAGGTTCACTTTATATTTTCGCTTAAATTCTGCCATGTTGATGCTGAGTTTACAACTGCTTTTTTATCTGCGAAAGTTTGATATAATTTGTCGTTTGTATGGCTCCACATCGCTCTGAATATTTCACAGTAGAAACTATTCGCAACCAACACGGGCGCAAGTGGGACTACACGCAAACTGTCTACAGCTTAACTTTTATTCCCGAAAAATTCGCTAATAATGCTAAAAAGAAAGCTTGAGAAAGCGTTAAAAGAGCTGCAAAATGATTTGATTCCGGACAACAAGAAAGATATGTGTTTTCGCATATACTTCAGCACACCTAGTTTAGATTACGCAGTGTCAACAATAGTTCTTCAAGGCATCGAGTACACTGTTAATGTGCTGCTTATGACACTGCAAGCCGTTTTTCAGTCAAAAGAAAATTTATTAGAAGGAGATCAACTTATTTGTGAAGTCCAGTGCATGCCAAAACGTCTTAATGTAGAGCAAGCGCGCAATTCGTAAATTATACTTGTTATTCTTGTATACCTGCACTAATATCATAATGGGTCGAACATCGTGCGAGAACTATGTGACTTTGTAGGAGATGTTGACAATGAACCGATGTTTTATTACCATAGTTAACGAGGATTGCAGCATTGCGCGCGCAGTGGTTATTGCACAGCGGCGCGCTGACGGTATGAAGTAGCAAGCGTTGCGACGCCTGTATCATCCATCAAAAGCGCAACATAAATTAGCTGCAGACTTGCTTGGAAACCCTGATTCATTCTACAACAAAGCCGAACAAGTCAAGCATATTCAAAACAAGCTGGGAAATTAATGAGTGAAAATGTAAATAACTGTGCTTTACTACTGTGGTGCTAGCTAAAATTAATCATCGAAAACGCGTATTTACACACAGTAATCGAATTTTTTGCATAAAGGCCATAATTCTGTAGCAGAAATTATATGCGGGCCATCATATGCTAATCATCATTTACGAATCTACTCGATCAAATCAGGCAAAGAACATTTTTACGGTGGTATTGTTGATATACGTCAAGCTTTGGGTAAGCGGTACCACTGCGTGTTGTGTGATCGCCTGGCAGACAGTCGCGCTGCGCATAGCTGCCCAAAAAATCCCGCTGCTTATGCGCGACATAAACGATGCACTGCTTGCTGTCACGTCTTTGAGTCAGTTCAAAAACTGCAACATCACACGTTACGCTATACAGTGCAAACCTGCAGCAGCTGCCACTACACTTACGACACGACAAAAAAAACGCGAAAGTAAAATACACACTTGCGGTGAATACAAGCAAGTCAACCAGATAAAGCAAATAGTGTTTTTGTAAGCGATTCTACAGAAAAAATAAAACTTTCTTGAAGAAGTTTACTATTAACATATGTATCTATTAACGTTGCCGTTATTATTGTAGATACCCGAGCTGCAAAACAATCGTTCCACCAAATCATCACTGTTATTTGCCACCGCTTGTCGAGGCGGAAGATGGTAACGACGCACTGGGTGACTTCGAAAACACCGACATGGCACTTCCTTACATTTGCTATGATGCTGAAACTACTCTCGAATCAGTCAGCAGCGAACATCATCCAATTTTGATAGATGCAAAAATCAGCGGGGACGATACACGCTCTTTTTATGAGGGCAGTGATTGCGGACGCGAAGTTGGTAGCTGGTTATTTCGTAACAAACATGCTGGTGCAACAATGATTAGGTTCAATGGCGGCAGATATTATAATTTTTTTCTGCCCCGATACATAACCGACTCGCAGTTTAATCCTGATGTAATCTTTCGTGGCGCGACTATTATGCAGATATAGTACGAAAATTTAAAATTCGTGTGCTGGTTTGTTCTCTGTTCACGCACTGCCGCCTGGCGCAGCTACCAAAAGCGCTCGGCTTGTCGGCAAATTTGCGCAAAGGACGTTTTCCCTACAAATTCTGCACGCCGAACAATTTTCAATGCAAAAGCGAGATTCCGGATCTTTATTACTTTGAGCCAAGTAAGCTCGACAACGCTGAAAAAGAAGAGCTGTTTGATTGGCATGAAAAAATGCGAAAAAAAAAATTAAGTGGAATTTTGAAACAGAAACACATGAATATTGCAAGTCAGACGTTGACATTCTTATGACATCGAGGCATGGACATGTAGTACCTTTAGCGCGTAACGTAAGCAGCGATTTTCCGTTTTATGTAATTGAAAACGCGTGCGCTTCTTTCCGCATGCGAACTCACTCCACTGCGCAAAAGGTTCTAGATGTTCGTGCCCCGCTGTCTTTTGGCTGCAGTGCTACAATTTGCTACCAGGTTTTATGTCGTCAACAACAGGTGTTGATCCGTTTCTGAAGAGCATGACTTTGCCGCATGCATGCCACAGGGCATTTAGAATGCGTTTCATGCAGCCGAAATCTATAGCAGTTATGCCACCTGGAGGTTACAGACGGGCGGATAAGCACAGTCAAGCAGCCTTAGAGTGGATAGAGTGTTACACGCACGAGCGTGGCTTAGTAGCACGAACGGCTGCCAATAGTGGTGAGCAGCATATTCAGCGATACCGTGTCGATGGTTATGTGGCAGAGAAAAATGTAGTGCTCGAGTTTTTGGGATGCAGATTCCATGGCTGTCCGACGTGCTATACAGCAACGATGTTTGATTCCGCGAGAGAGACTACGTTGGGTCATTTGCACGCAACATCGATGAATCGTTTGAAATTAATCCGCGATAGCGGGTACAAAGTAAAGCACATATGAGAGTGCACATGGCGGCAGCTTCGAAATCGCTACAGCGCCTTCATATAAACACTCAAATTCTATCCAACGATGGAATTAAAGTTGTACGGCGGTCGTACGGAAGTGTACAAAAGTTATGCTGAAGCTGACGATGAATGGAAACTATACTTCTTAGACTTCGTCAGCATGTATCCATACGTAAGCAAAAATTTGGCAATGACTGCAGGGCATCATACAATATACTTTACGTCAGCTAGCATTCCACACGACTGATTAGAGCGCATAGGAATAGCCAATGTAAGGATTCTTCCGCCAGGTGATATAATTGTGTCAGTTTTACCACTAAAGGTGAAGTCACTTGGAAGCACTGCCGAAAAATTAGTCTTTTGCCTATATTTGAAATGTGTGCGATTGATCAACTGCCAGGACCATGTACTCATAGCGACAACGCTCGCTGTATTGCAGGCTCATACGGTATTCCGGAAAATGGTTGGAACTCAATTCTGCGCAAAGCGCGCGCGCGCGCACAAAATTGCTGTCCAATTAATTACAGTACGCGCAGCGCGCGCGCGCACGCTGCGCAGTGAGTTCCAACCATTTTCCGAAATACCGTACTTTATTAGCAAACTATAACATGCCGTTGCAAGTGGGTATCAAGTCATCAACGTCCAGGAAGTGTGGCTGTACAATAAAGATGACTGCTATGGCGTCTTTAGCGATTATATAAAAACGTTTGCCAAAGATAAACTTGAGGCATCAGGTAAGTGAACCAAGATTACATCTTTCGCACTGTTCAGGAACGTAAACTACAGTCATCAGAAAATGCTAAGTGAATAAATGCTTTGAGCTTGATCACGCCGAGTTTTTAAGACAAACATACGTATTGCAGGATTACGTAGGTATGTTGAAAAATGAATATTTATGTAAAAGTGATGCGCCTAGCGAAAACATGAAACTTTCCACCTATAATTGCACAGCAGAACTGAGTATGCTGCTTTAAAATTTTACCAACTTGATCGTTTTATATTATACGTTTACAGAATGGCCTGCCACTGCAAACACGTTACCGGAGGAACGAAAATACGATCAAGATATATTTGACCGGGATGGAATCGCCATTGAC
>CAXARX010000581.1:0-16630 GCA_963971425.1 Bryoerythrophyllum caledonicum | reverse complement strand
ATAAGCACGGCGAAATGTACAATTTTGATTATTCGGTGAAGCTGCATCCGACGTTGCTACGAATTCTGCTAGTCGACGGGCACTGCATGGTCATTAGCGATATTTACGCGTTTTTCGGCAAACACTGCTGCGTGGTATGCAATAAGTTTTTTGGAAAGCGACAGACATTGGCACAACACAAGTGCAGAGGAAAAAAGCAAAACGTGCCAAAGCTACAGTACAAGGGTGGTGTGGAGCAACCGCAGCCAACAATGTTTGATTATTTGGATGCAGCAAGTGTGCATGTACCGATACAGTTGCGGTACAATCAAGGCTTCATTGCGTTTGATGTTGAGTGCATGCTACAAACACCAGACGCGGAAGTGTACGAACATAAGGACTTCACAAGCGTCATTGAAGAACACGTACCATGCTCAATAGCACTGGCATATTCTGCCGACGAAGCAAATGTAGCGAACCCAACATATATTGTGTCTGACGGTGATTGCGGCAAGTTGGTGCAACTGTTTGTGCGCAAGATGCTTGACATGTACAAGAAGCATGTATCGCTACAACGCAGTCGCTACGAACAGTGCTTGCAGCAACTCGAAGCAATGTACGCAGATACTGAAGGCACGGAGCGAGTTGCACCGTACGACAATGATGTCGATATTGTAAACATTTGCAGAAAAAAGTTATCTCGCAATGCAACACCAATTACACGCTGGCGACAAAAGTTTTACAATTTTGTGTTCAAGTTGCCAGTTATGGGCTATAACTCATCGTCTTACGACATTAATGTGTTGCGGGAATGGCTGTTTGCCGAGTTGCTGCAACAAACTGGTACACCAAACAAGTTTGATGGCGTCAACGTGTTGAAGCGTCGCAATCGCTACTTGCGTGTTGAAACGGCGCAATTTAAATTTATTGATGCGTACTTGTTTGTTGCTGCGGGCACGTCTCTGAAGGCGTTCATGAAATCGCAAGGGCAGCGTGAAAGCAAGCTAGAGTTTCCATACCGATATCTCAAAACGCTAAGTGTGTTGCAGGACGCGCACTTACCACCGGTAAACGAATGGATAACGGAAGAACGCATGTTTCGTGAAGAAACCAATGTAGAGCGGCAAGCTGCAATGCTCGCAGAAGCAGGCAGCCGACGACAAGTTGCACAAGAATATTGGACGGCAAACAATCTAACAACATTTGGCGAATATTTAAAGGCGTACAATGTGGCGGACGTCAGACCGTTTATTGGTGCATTCAAGCAGTTTGCAGACTTGTTTAAGCAGCAACAGTTTGACGTGTTTAATCATATAACACTGCCGTCAATTGCAAAGGAATATGGTATTCGCTCAAGCCCTCCAGGAAGCTACTTTATGCGCTTCGACAAGGAAAGTGAACATGCGTACAACAAGATTCGACAAAACCTATTTGGCGGTGTATGCACGGTGTGGAACAGGCATGTTGAATGCGGCATCACAAAATTACGCATGTGGGAAGTTAAAGAACCGCATACGGTGGAAAGCATTTTGGGTGTCGACATGAGCGGCTGCTATTTGCAGGCAAGCTCGGAGGAGCACATGACTGGCCCCTTCTTTTTACGCGATTGGCGAACCGGATTCAAGATTAAAAGTCGGTTCTACGATTTGAATGCAAGTTTGGCAATTGAATATATGGCGTTCAAAGAGTTTGGCAATGCTGGAGTGAGTGTGTTGCAGCATAAATGGCGTGGTGGTGAGAAACGCTTTTGCACACCGCGTGGTACGTGTTACAAGGTTGACGGCTACTTGGAACTGCAAGGACAGCGTGTTGTTATAGAGTATAATGGATGTTACTTTCACGACCATCATCCATGCACGCGTGCAAACGCACAACGCAATCGCAAGTACAATGCTGAAAAAGCTGCTGAACGACTAGCGTTTCTGCAGACAAAGGTGGACCGAATAATAATAATGGAAGAGTGCAAATGGTGGGTAGAGAGACGAAAAGCATCGGTGCAAGCATTTATGCAAACTCGTCCAATGTACCATACATATGCTACACGCGAAGGCATGACGGCGAATGAAGCGTTGCTTCGAGTACGCGATGGTAGGCTGAAAGGATTGCTCGAAATTGATGCGTACGTGCCAGCGCAAGAAGCACATCGCTATCGCGACTTGAACCCGTTTTTTTACCGCGCGCAAGTAAAATGGGACATGATTGGTCCGACCATGCAGCAACACATGCAGCAACAAGGCCGGCAATTTGAAGCGCGCGAAATGTTGTTGAACCCACCATTTTGCAAGAAACTGTTGCTACCACACCAGTATGTAAAGTATTTGATGGACTGTCGCATCAAAATTACCAAACTACACTACATTATTGAATTTCCGTATGCTAGCAAACCATTTGAAAAGCTAGCAAACGAAATATCAGCACGACGTCAGGAAGCTGCAGCAAACCCGGAAATGGAAGCTGAAGGATTGAAGCTTAAACTAATTGGCAATTCAATATACGGTACATCCATAACGAATCCGTACGAATTTACGACTACGCGGCTAGTGTCGCGTGAAACGGCGGAGCGAGAGTTGTTTCAACGAACAGTGTGCAACTTGACGCAACTAAACGACGATATTGTGGAGCTCACGGTAAAGAAGCGGGTGACTGTAATTAGTCAGTCAATACAGTTTGGCATGGTAGTGTATGCGCTATCGAAATTACGCGTGTTGCGTTTCGCCATGGAATGGTTTTCGATTTTAGAGTACGCAAAATATGCACTTATTCTTAGCGACACGGATAGCATATACTTGTGCTTTGCACGACGGCGTTGGGAAGAATGCTGTATTGCTACAACAACGCCCGAAGCAATAACCGATTTTAAGACACGTTGGTTTGCGTTGCGCGAAGACCAGTCGAAGCAAGCAGGGCTATGGCATGAAGAGTTTACAGGATCATTGGTGATTGCACTAGCACCAAAATTGTACATTGCTGTAGCAAACGATACAGACAAGGTAGAAATTGCGTCGCGAGGCATTTCGTCGAAACGAAACAAGCTGGACGTTGCAATGTTTCGACAACAACTGTATGAGCGTACAGACATACCACCAATTGTGGTTGAATCATTTCGTTTATTAAACGATCGCATGATTACATGGCGGTTTTTGACAAGCAGTTTCAACGCCAGCTACATTAAGCGCGAGGTATTGCCCGATTTGAGCAGCACACTGCAACTGCGATGGAATTGCCCGCAATGGGTACAATGGCGCGACGTGTCACGCTGCAACATGCTCCCGAATGCGTAATGCCCGGAAGGAGTATAGTGTCGGGCCCAAGTTCGTCGGGTAAAACTACACTTTTAAGACATTTAATAACAAACAAGTTAATTGAACCATGGCCTGAACGTGTTTTGTGGATAACGGAAGTTAATGTACCGGACTCTGAACGTATACCTCAGGTATCATATGTAACAGGGGTCCCCCCTTTGACGTTTTTTGAAACGCTGCATGATTCAATGATTGTATTTGATGATTTGCAGCATGTAGCGTCAGAGTCAGACACAATTAGTGCATTGTTCAGACGGCTATCGCATCATAACAGATTGTCCGTGTTTTTGTTGGTGCAAAATTTGTCGTTTCAAGGACGCCGAGCACTTGATAGTCGTCGCAACGCAGATTACATTTACTTATTTCGAAACCCGTCTGACGCGGATCAGTACCGACGATTCCAAGTAAAACTCGGCTTGAATAAAACGACACCATCGCTAAACGAACTGATTGACCATGTGACGCGCAAAAACGTTCATTATTGTTTAGTTGTGGATTTGAAATTCGGAACACCAGATATATGCAGGTTTCGCTGCGACCCTCGCTATGGCAGACGACAAACTTTTATCGCAGTGCACAATGTGCATCAGCTCTTGCTACCGGGAGTTATGGGCGCTCTACCTGCTACCTCCGACGACAGCTCACTTACTGACAAAGTATCTGAGCCCGTGCGCGTTTAAAGCACTCGGAACAATATTATTAAATGCACAAGACTTGTTGTGTAACAAGCTTCAGGCAATGTCGATTGACGAATTGGCAAAATATGCAGTGTATCGAAAGCAGTTAAACATGATTGCGTATGGTGATGCTACTCCAAACGATAATGACGACGACGATAGTGAAAGTGAGCAAGTCAAGTCGCGATTGCAAATACAGCGTAAAGCATTATGGGTAATGTATAGCAAAATTTACAAGCTTATAAACACTGCATTGGGACATTTACTACCGTACGCTACGTCAGCAACAAACATTTCGAGCAATATGGGTAACATGCATTTGCAGCGTGCGTGGCTACTAGCATGCGCGCTACTACCAAAGCATGTATTTGTAGCACAAATGCGTGGACATATGCACGCGCAGACGTTTAAAGGTTTCCGTGAATTGGCACACAACTTGCTCGACAATTTTTTTGGAATCAGTTCAACACTTGTCAAATTGGTAATTGAACCGCACATAAAGTCGCTGCAAGTATTAGCGTCCACGAAGGCTTTGAAAGTTTCGGAAGCGCAAGCACTAGTTGAAGCTTCGTTTGAGCCGCTACAACTTGGATGTGAATTACTGACACGTGCAACATGTCTGTTCGGCAAGTGCCCAATGATGGAAACCGCAAAATACAAGAGTTTTACCTAGTTACAGCACAGGAATTGGAAGGTATGGCTGCAAAGCCATCAACTGCTATACTGGATGTGGCAACGCAGCAGCAGGAAGGAGGATGGCAACAAGTAATGGAATCGCTACCACTTTCAAGTGCAGTGCAATTTCAAGCGTGGCACAAACCGTTATTGGTTGATGGTATGCCTACGAAACGACGTTGCAGCTACATTACCGCAGTGTTTGACGCTGCGGAGCAACCACTATCTACCATGGCTGCAAGCGACGCGCATGAAATTGTACAAGTTGCGAAAGCCTTACAAGACGCTGGTATTACACATTCAATTAAAAACAAACAAGTATTAGAAAGTATTTCAAAATTTGAACGCAAAGCAGTCAATTATGATGAGTGGAAACCTAGGCATTAGCATTATCTTCTTCTTGTGGTTTAATTGTAATTTTACCAGACCAGTAAACTTCATGACGTATAAACTTATTTCCTCCAAGGCATTGTATCCACGTTGCAACTGCCGGCGGGCCGACCGAAACGCCAGAAAAGTAGACTATTGGACTAGCATCTGTTGCCGGTGCCGTAAACGCAACACCCGAAGCAACCAATTCTGTTGGACGTGTAGGCACGCGCGATTCGTTACGCAGCTGCGTCGTTTGCACCAAATTGCTGCGCAAGTCGTTTATGCGTTCTTGCAAAGCTTGCATGCGCGCTTCGTGTATAGCATGATCGCGACGATGTTGCTCGCTCATCTCCATTGCTGCTTCGACATTTTGTCGCAAACGTTGCACTTCTTCTGATGCTGTTTCAGACGACGATTCGCGAGTGCATTGCGGGCGCACCGTACCCGACATGTTGTGCAAGTTTTGTTTACTTGCTAATGCGGCAATTGCTCCGGCCGCTTCGGTCAGCAGATTATTGTGCTCACTAAATTGTCGTAAAACACGTTCTCCTTCCGCGCGCACCGCCGACATGGCAATCATCGTTTCCGTGTCTAGATTGCGCGCAATCGTGTTGTGCACCGCTTCCATTAACAGCAAATGATCGCGACGACTGCTTTGCAAATGTGTAACATGTTCTTGCAGCGCCGTCATTGCAGCGTCTACTCGAGCGACAGCTTGCTGTGTGTTGCTTCTCGCCATTTGCTGTATAGCAGCATTTGTCTCGCGCAACACTTCAGGCGTGCGAGCAGAATATTCGGCATGTTGCGCAGCGGTTGCAGCAACTACCATGAGGTTTGGTACTGGTTGTTGTCGAACGCGATTTCTGATCCAATTGCGCATACGATGCAGTGCTGTTTGTTCGGTTTCAGACTGCCGCGTTGCCGTTGAAAACTCTCGCCACATGTAAGGACGGACGCGTCTTCCTCCTGTAGAATTTCGTCGATGCAGTTGATGATCTTCGCGTAGCAGCATGTTTATAATTTCGCGTGTCATGTCAGACGCTTGCGATGTAGCAACGGGTGTAAGCCAAAATGTGGGCCATTTGAAGCACGGAAACTTCTTTTCGAAATATGTTGTGACAGGCAATGCTTTGCGACAGTGAATACATAATTCTTGACGTTGCGAATCCATGCCTGAAACTGCCCACATGACTTGGCATTCTAAATGCATTGGCTTGCTGCAGCAAGATGTTGTGTCGCGTTGTAGCGGTGGGTCGGGAAGTGCTTCCTTGCAAAACATGCATGTGACAATATCTGTTGGTGGTGCGTCCAGCGTGACAGTATCGCATTTGGCCGGCAAAATGTTGTCTATATTCGACATGTCGGCGTTGGCATGTGTATTGTAATGCGACATTGCCGCCAGGCATTCTGAAAATGTTGGATGCCGTTCGCACGCTGTACACGTCATTGAAAACTGCTCGTCCTTGTGCTCATTCTTGTGATGGTTTAGTATGGAATTTTTGTCGCCAGAAAGTTTGGTGTTGCAGACGTTGCATGTAAACATACTTTCCAAATGCTTGGTATAATAATGCTCGAGCATTCCGGCGGGCGTTGGTTTTGTAAATTCGATATTGGGATTTTGGAATACTTCCTTTGCCGAAATTTTGTGTGGACTGCTGCAGCATTGCAAACACACAAGCTTTGATGCGGATACTCGAATCGAGCGAATTTGCGTGTAGTCGCGAATTAATGCGGCCATGATTGCAAAAGACAAGAATGAATCGCGACAAGACAAGTTGGACGTCAGTGTGAAAAACGTTGCCAAAAAAGAGCAAACGCTTACTTTTTGGCACAAGCAAGCTCAAATGTGAGAAAGCGCGCTTCCATCTTTGAGCAAGTGTGTAGCGTGGTGTTTCATTCTTGTTTAACAATTTTCCACAAACAATGGCAAAAACTAGCAACTTTGTTGTTGGCGATATAGTCATGGAAGAGGAAGCTTTGCTGTACGTTTTCGTCCCACCGGCTGCACAATCCCAAGTTTGCAACAAGTGCTTCAAGCCTGGGTTTCCCGACACAAGCCTACAGAAATGCTCGGGATGTCGTGCAGCGCGTTATTGCGGGGTGGAATGCCAGCGTGCTGACTGGCATATACGACACAAGTATGAATGTCGCTTCTCGCTTACCAACAAGCAAATTTGCAACTTGCTTCCAATTTTAGTCGAAATGGTAGAGCGTTCGGGAATGGACATGTCAGCGGTGCCGCAATATCCAAGCGCTTCCATGGACCAAGTCAAGAGTCGTGTCATTAGTAGTTTGGTATCACTGTGCGATTTTACTGGCAGCGGTTTGCATTCATACTACCGCATCAACATGCTGGCACTTGCCGCATGCCCAAAAACTGGCATGTTTGCACAATCATGTTCACCAAATGCGACAATAATCAATGACGGCCGAATGGTGCGAGTGGTTGCGTGCGCACCAATTGCGACTTTGCAAGATGTACGATTGATGCGCTTCACGCTTACCGACTGGCCAAATTCAGCGCGTGTGGAACGACAGGGCATGTACAAAAAGTTTTGGCATGTGCAGTGTGCTTGCGAAACGTGCGTTGCTGGCGATGCGTCAAACTTGCTCGCATTGAAATGCCCAGACTCTGCGTGTAGCGGGCAGATTAACGTGCTATACCGAACAGGCCAAACAAGCATTGAATGGCGCGGCGAAGCAAAATGTAGCGTGTGCAGTGCCGAACGGCTGGAGCCACAAATGCGGCAGATTATATCGACGCTGGAAAACATGATTAGCTACGAGCTCGCTACAATTTGCGCTTCAATCAACATGAATTGCTCAGCGCTTTATGCTGACGATCGCGCGCTTGTTAACGTCATGTTTGAAACTGGCGAATTGTACATGCACAAGTCGAACCAAATCTTTTTTCGATTCGTGCAAGCGTCGCTGGAGGCAGCACTCTTCACACCAGGATCAAATCGAAAACCGGTTGGTCGCACGTTTCGACGTCGCATTGCGTACCATTACGAAATGCTCAAGAATCGGCTACAAACGCAGCAGATTGGTGTGCACCAGCTGACGCGCGGTCTAGTCAACAAGGCAACGCTATCAATGGAAGTTTTTGACAGGCTGCCGTTGGAGTTGCAGCAAGAAATTGTAAACGTGCATTTAATGTTGGAGCAGCAGTTTAGACAATTGTTTGGTGCAAGTACAGTACTGCAGTTTAATACTTATGCTGGTGTTTTAGGGCAGTGTGCCAATTACTTGCGACGCATTATACGACCAACAGGAAACATGTTTGAAACTTATTAAGTATCATCTGCAACGTATTCTAATTCAATGCCAAACAATTGCATAATTTTCATTGTAAACACTAGCAGCAAAATTAACAATGGTATAACCACTACCAATAACGGTATTCCCAATAGTAGCAGTACCAGCAAAGTTTCTTGCTGTATCTTGTCTGCCAGCGTTTGAAAAATGTTGGTCACGGTGCTCGGCTCCGGCGTTGCTACAACATTTGTCTTGTCCTTGTTGAAAATTGTGCGCATGCATTGCTCAAGTTCAGCGTTTGCTACGACAATTGTGTACCAGTGGGTATTGTTCGTAGCAACTTTTCGCACAGTGTCATTTATAAATATTAGCGTCTTGTGCTGATCAACCAACCATGCTTGAGGTATGTCGCTGCGACTTGCTTTGAACAAGCGGTTGCGTGCAGTTAACAGACTCGAGTTTCGTAGCTCAAACGCAAGCTCGCCATTCAAGAGTAGTGCGCGATGAACAGCAGCTTTAGTAGAAATGTTGTACACACCACCAGTTTTGGAATGCACGCGTACGTGCGAGTCTCCAATATTGTGATCCAACAACTCACCAGTTGCACTGGTTAAGACTGTTGGATGCATTCCAGCCTTACTGGTCGTCGGCAGTAGCAGGTTGACATCAAACACGGCCATTGGCTCGTGACACCCGATAGTCGTATCGTACAAGTGCGCCACGTAACCCTTTGTAGCAATTATTCGAGTGTCAGTAGACAGCCAGACACTCAGTGGTACGTTGCTGTAGCGAAACCATGCAGCGTCGTCCAAAAATAATTGATTGAGAATGTGGGTGTAGTTTATTCCCACACCGCTTACTCGTACGCTGGAATACGGAATAATCTCAAGCGGGACGCGTCGCATGGTATGCGTTATTTTAATACACTGCATATTTGCCAGACATGCTTCGGTGCCGACATGCGCAATGCATGGCAACTTCCATAAATGGAAGTTGAATTCGGTGCATGTATGTACGTTTTCGCAGCGCAGCTGTACGCCGTACGGTGCGGGACATTGCGCAGCGTACGCTGCCGCAAACAAGAGCGCAAAAAGAAAGAGTAACATTTTTTTTGAATGATGCAAATGATTTTTTCTGCAAGCACCAACTAGGCTGCGCCGAATACGCAACAAAGCGCGAGCGCTTCTTTGGTATTCCGGCCACAGCTTTTTTGACGTGAGTTCGAGCGCAGCTCACTTTTGTCTTTTTTCAAAAAAATGAATTTTATTGCAAATCTTGATAATAACTGTTTCATTTCAGTTTCCGACTTTTTCAGCATGGATGCAGCTTCACTCAACATGTTTGCTTGCGAGCGCTGTCGTTCTCCGGCAATGTCAGCTGTTGAGCTAAAGCTGCATTTGCAAGCAAATCATCTTGCTCCCGAAGACGAAATGGATACCGATGATACAGATTCTAGCAACTGCTCCAATACATCTGACGTTTTTGCTTCCCGATTGGAATTTGAAGATTTCATTGAGCACGACCCGGAATCGATTACTGAGAATGCTGGTGGTTGGCACAAGAGCCAACTGTTAATCGCGTCAAACGACACGTACACACTGCATTTTGAAGAAGATGCGTTTTACGAACGACGTGAAGCGCGTATTGCCGTACCAAAACTGGCCCGAAAATAATTAGTTTGCCGCTGCGCTTTTTTCATGCACGCGAAAATGTATGTTACGAAATAACGCGCTTGGGCATTGGGCTAAAGTATACACACGACGAAGTTAAACGAAGCGTCATGCACATTCCAATTACATTTTCAACACTAAACAACACGCCGCTGTTGAAGCAGGAGCATGGTACGACTGCGCTTCATTTTAACTTACCAAGTGTGCATGCTAGCGAATTTGCAATGACAACACGCGCGCAAGTGCACGCGCTTTGCACTGGCGAGTATGGTATGCCTAATATCAAACTCTTAAACAAGGTGCAGCTGCATAATTCGTGCACGATACAAGTGTGGCATAGCAAGCAAGAAATTTGTATTCCGCTACTTTTAAAGCGCAAAGACGAAACAACACCTCGGCGTCTACAAATGCTCTACATTTTCAGCTGGCTTCAACGTGGAGACGTGCCGCTATGCCGTGGTAACCGTTTGATTTCAACCGATTTCAGCGACACAATCTGGCGCAAAGTACCACCGCGAATAGTACGAGAAGGCAACAACATTGTAGCAGATGTAGTCATTACTAAATTTGACCGCAACCATTCTGTACCGTGCTACATTCTGTTGAACGAGACAAAGTTTATTGCGCACCAACTTGGCATGCTGGTAGAGTACAAACAAAAAAGTGGCGCAAACATTAACACAATTCGTCGCATGCCCGTCGCGCTGCGTCCGCCAACATATACGCAGTGTTATCAGGCAATGCTCGATACTGACTGCAGCACGACAGCAAAGCGCACATCGTTCGAATCGATAGTGTCACTCGTATACTTGCCGCCGCAATTGCAGTCAATTGGCTTCGAAACATACCCACATGCGTTTGCCGACATGTACGAGCACATTAAATGCGAAGTCGAGCAGTCGAACGATGCGTTAGTATGTCGATTTCCTACACGCTACAAGGCAGAAAATTACGATGCAACACTCTACAAAATCAACTTTTACATTATCTACGGCATGTATTCACTACAAATGCAACCGCTACACACTGATACGCTCACATTTCATGCGCTGCTACTCGGCAAAATTAACATGACGGCTGGCGTAAATTGTACTCACATGTCGCTGACACCACCAAAATTGCACGATCACGAAGCACGTATTGAAGCCGAACATTGTGGCTCCGGCTACGATAAAATTGACATAAACTATCAAGACACTGAAACGTGGCTGCAAATGTCGGTGCCGCTTCCGCCAAATATGACGTTGACAGTATGCTTGGAAAAGTGCCGCACGCATTATTTTGAAGGTAATTTTGCTGTGGATGGCGTTACAAACTACAACAACACCACACTCTATCCACCAAGCATGCTGTATACGTCACGCGGCCAACTGTTTAAAGCAATGATTGTTGGTGGTGCTGTAGATTATGGGCACGACATTTGCTTACCATGCCTGCAAGATACGCGAGTGAAAAAGCATGAAGAATATGGCTTTCGCATGGTAGCGGCGTGCGACAACATGAAAAAGGCAATAGTGTGCAGCGTGCGACATGCGATTACAATTAATGGCAAAGATACGCTGCGCCTGATGGTTTATGGTGCCGCACGACAAAATGACGATAATGAGCGCATCCCAGTGTGCACAGTACGACGACATGACGTACTGGATATTATTGCCGCTCGCAGCTTACATCTTGCAAAAGAGCCGCTTTGCTTCAACACGGCAGTGACAATGCAGTTAAAAATTTGCTACAAGCTGGTAAACACAAACATTGCATTTGGTGACCCGTTACTGAATACACAACTATTCCCACAAGTGCTGACGCCTTTCAATATAGAGGGCAGCATTTCGAAACGTGTGGCTGAAGGCAATTGGCAAGTTGCTGGCTGTGAAGATGCTGGGCCATACCCACTACGCGAAGGCTGGGAACACTTTGTGGTTGCTATAACAAATTCCGACTTGGCAATCAACGTTCAAAAGTTTGATTTAACGGCACACAATCTGCCATACTCGTCAACGCTTCAAGTGCTCGCGAATGGGCATGCGTTGTAGAATACAAGTCGCCGCAAAGCAGCGTGCATATTTGGGCAGTTTTCTGCGCGCCAGATTTAGATTGCGAAGTTGCTTCAACAGTTTTTCAATGCCGTGGCACGTTTGAAGAGGATTATCATCGCGCAATGGGATTCGCACAATACAGTGCGTCCGTTCTTCGACCTTCTGGTGGTTTAACGTTTAACCTCAAGGGCTTTGGAGCACTTGTGGACAAGCAAATTTATTCAAGTGTACGCGACACTAACCAAGATTACACTACAGTCGAGGCACCGTGGGTATTGAAACACGCTCCAGCCGACTTGGCTGCGCGCACGGTCGTCTTTTTGCTACGATACGATCCGCCTGCAAAATTGATGCGCGAAGAGATTGAGTTGGTTTCGGACGAAGGATGGGTGCTACAAACGGCAAACGTTGATATGCTGCCACTGACGCTGCAGATTTTTGGTTGCTGCGACGAAAAGAACTTGTTGCTACAATCATTTACAAAATCGACGCTCGCTACAAAACTACCACTAGCCAGCAGGATTGCTGTTGCTGTCGAGTATAAACACGAAACAAAACCTGTACCAAAATGGATGGCACTAAAGCCGCATTACGCAGATGTTTCACATGTCGTTTTTGATAAAGCGCAGGACGCACGAAAGTATTGCATGTTACATGCATTGGACGTTTCAAAATGTGCGGAAGGACGCTTGACAGTTAAGCATATTGAACGCGACAATGTGGAGAAGCAGGTTTCACATGACATGTGGCTCGACTTGCAAGTCCCGTCGCAGCAATCAGGTGGCTACAAGGCAGTAAAAGTATGCATATGGCTTAAATTTTAAGTTTAATTTACCAAAAAACGTTACAGATTAGTCGGTTCAAACAAGCGTATTAACACTAAAACAAACAAGATTATTGCACCAATTGTAAAATTTTGGTACTAGAATAACTGGCAAGAACTTTCAACTAAGTGAGAGTCAAGTTTTGGTAAACTACAACTAGTACGTTTTTTAACCTCCGCGAGGACGTGGACGGCTAAACCCATCATTTATAAGAGTGCCTGCAGCAATGCTAAAGACTGTGGAGGCAATGGCATTGCGGATATTGCGGTTAAAGGTATCGCTGATAACGTTGAGTGCCGCGTCTGCCGCGTCTTCGACTTGCTCTCGGATTGTCTGCCAGATTGTCAGCATGCGACTAATGAATTGCTCCAGAATTTGTTCCGAGTAGATATTACGCGTGGCTCGCATGCCACGACCCAGAACTTCGTTAATGGCTATTCGGACAAACATGCAGCTAAAGTCGTGTACTCCGCCACGCAGCTCTTCTTCAACAGCGTGTTCAAAGTTGGGCAAGACTGCTTCCAAATCTTGCGGCAAAGGCACAGCTTGCGGGGGCACCTGCGTTTAGCAAAAACCATTACATTTAGTAACTTGATATATTTTTCAACTTTTGACACAACAAACTCACATATGGCTGTGAAGGTGCAACAGGTCCACGAGATGTTGAAGCGACTGGTTCGTTAGTCGGAGAGCTTGACTGTGTTAAATAAAAGAAATTCACTGCAGCAATTCATGACTACATTTATATTCGTAGTAACAACTCACGAGTGCGTTGATATTCGTAGCAACGACTCATGAGTACACCAATATTCGTAGCAACAATAATCTACTTACGCTTTGAAGTGGTCCAATCGTTGCCGCCACCGGCTCTGCAGCTAATGTTGCGACCTGTATTCCCTGCATTGTTCAAATTATGCATCAAGGTTAGTGGGTCATTTGCACAACCAAAGTTTGACTTTTTGCACAAAGCTTACGTTGCCACTCTGTCCGGTCAAAGCGCGTGAGGTTATCGGTGCTGAAGGGGACTCTTGAATCGCAGCTGACATCTGTTTAAAATATTGAATAAATAGCGTAATGTATTTTTTGTGTAATACATTTTACATTTTTTTGCCAAACAAAAGACAACTCACGCTGTGACGTTCTTCTGTCGAAGCGGTTGGAGCCATCGTTGCTGCAGCTTCTTGCTGTGAAATCGCAACCGGTTGCTGTGACGACACATGAACATGCTTAAATTTTTTAGACTGAACCAAACTTACATTTTGTTATGTATAAGTAGCACTCACCGATTGCGCTACTGCAGGTTGCGCGGGCAATTCCTGTGCTTGTACTCGTCGTTGCTCGGGCGCTGGAGTATCGAGAACAACAACGTCGTCATCCACTGCTGGCACGTTGGGACTTGCGCGAACTCGCAAATCTGGTCGAGTGTGTGCCAAATGGGCATTGTGCCGAATAATAGCATCGACTCGTGGTAATGAGTTATACCAGGTTCCGCGCGCACTACGTCGCACTAGTGCTGTTACAAGGCACGTGGAGCAGCCGAATCGATCTTGCTGTAACATTGCACGACGAAATTCTTCGTACACTGGAACCTGCTCACCACAGCACAGTGAAGTACCCCAGTGAGCAGAGTCCAACTCTGCGTTTCGACGCTCTGGATTTGCTGTTTCTTCGCGCAGCCGCAACTGCATGCAGCCTGCCCTGTTGCAATGTGGGCATCTGTCGGGCGCGCCACTTAGTGCAAGTCTCATGTGACATGCAAAGTGGCATGGCAAGATGCACACGCAAGCGCGACTAACATCTGCTACGTTTGTTAAGTATTCCAAGCAGATGACGCAGGTTTGGAAGGTGACTGGATTGTTTGCTGGTGCGGGCTGTTGCGGCAACGCTTGTTGTGCATTTCCATGGTTCTGCTGTTCGTCAGCTGCTTGCTCGACATTATGGGCAACGGGTGGTACAGCAACCGCAATTGCAACTTCAACATTTTGAGGATCGGCTGCAACATTAGCGACTTGTTCCACTTCTACAGCTTGCAACGGTTGCTCCAAAACAACTGACGAACCTGGAGATGCACGAGTGCCATGATTGGACGACGATCGGTTGGGACACACGCGTTCATGACCGCGCATGCTGTGTCGATTTCGTAGCACTCCGGGAATTCGCGCGCCTGGCATAACCATTGAAGACAAGTCTAACGTATCCGCATTATGACGGCATCGCGTGCAAATAAAGTATCGTTGTCCGTCCACAAATCGTATGACACAATGCGAAAGTCCAAGAAGCGCATTGGGATAATCGGGATCTACTTGATTTACCCGCGTGCTCGTGACAACGTGCCATCCAAGAACCAGCAAAAGCGTCACGTAAGCTAAGCGTACCATTTTTCTGTGTGCAATGTTTGACATTGTAAACATTCAGTTTACTTTATTTTAAAATTTAAAGTGAAAGTAATTCAACATGGCACGACGTTGCGTGGTGATTTTAGAAGGTAAGTTGTATTTGTACTCTGCTCTTTTTACGCTAGTACAAATAACATTTTTTCCACTTGTTTTACAGGTCCGGTTGGCGTCGGGAAATCGTCCGCAATGTCTAAACTACGAGACATGAACATACCCAATGTTATTTGTGTGGACGAGCCCATTGACATTTTAATGCGTGAAGATTTTCTAATTCGGTATTTACAAAATCCGCAACGACTGGGATTTACATTTCAAACACATGCAATGCATGCACTTACAATAAAATGGCTAAGTGCTTTGCAGGCAAATCCACTCACGGACGATACGATATTTATTTGTGATCGTCATTTAATTAGCAGTACTGAAATATTTGGGCAATTAATGTTGGACAATGGAACTTTGACGCCGTGGCAACTACATTTGCTTCGACAAAATCGTGCTGATACCGGTGCTGCGATTCCGGTATTGCATGATGATGCTATTCTACTCATGGTGTTTTTGAAGGCGGCTCCAGAAACTATTCTCGAACGCGTTGCTACACGTGCTCGCTGCAGTGAAGAGTTGCGCAATGCGCGAACCTTTGCATGGACAACCATGTTTCAACAGGCAATGGTTGACAATTGCAAGCATTTTGGCGTAGGACATGTCATTATCGACACGGACAATGCCTCACCGTCAGAAATTGCTGAGCAAATTATGGCTTCAATACAAGCTGCAAAACTACTGTAGTTCAGCAGTACGGCCAAAAAATGTTGTTTGTGCTTCAACCGTTTTTTGCACATTACTTTGTCTTACATTTATTTGCAGCAATTTTACTACAAGTTTTAATACTTGTTTAGTTTGCCAATCACTCTACACAAGTGACTGCTCATTTCTGCTACGACTTTCGCAGCGATGCTTCGTAGCAACCGCTTATTATTCACCTATCGCTACTTTTGCATTCACAACGCGTTACTATGCATGTTAGTGTAATCACAAGTCGTTACTATGCATGTCGGTGTAATCACAAGTCATTACTATACATGTCAGTGTAATCACAAGTCGTTACTATACATGTTAGTGTAATCACAAGTCGTTACTATACATGTCAGTGTAATCACAAGTCGTTACTATACATGTCAGTGTAATCACAAGTCGTTACTATACATGTTAATGTAATCACAAGTCGTTACTATACATGTCAGTGTAATCACAATGCGTTACTTTCTCTGACAAATAGTTTTGTTCAACTGTACAGAAATGTTTAGACAGCTGATGGGTCTCTAATCAAGTGCTTTTACGACTAAACCACCTGCGCACCGCATAACAGCGGTTGTAGTAACCCGTGTACTACATTGCATTGCGCAAGACGCTTTTCCGCAGCGATCTAAGGCTCAAGCTT
>CAXARX010000580.1:0-15243 GCA_963971425.1 Bryoerythrophyllum caledonicum | reverse complement strand
CTAACACTTGATGAGTCAAGTTTGGAAATGCTTTAACACGATTGATTTTTGTTTATTTTGCCTTGTGTTACTGAAATTGTATTATTGCAATTTGCATTGTTATCATTGCTTTATTCAAATCCACTGTAAATATGTGTAAAAGTACAAATTGTGGAAATTAGAAAAGAATCATAAAAAAATTCCAAAAGATAGAAAATAAATCCAAGATAAATTTATTAATATAACTTATAAATCTTTATGATAAATATTATGATAAGTTTTTATAAAAAATCATTTTAAAATTCTATAAAATTAAAATTAAATCGTAAATTAAAATTTAATATAATATTATATTTAAAATGAAAAAATAAAATCAATTGAATTTAAATCTTAATAAAATAAATCCAAAAAGCCAAAACAAAAGTATTAAAGTTAAAAATAAAGTCAAAATAAAAACTTTAAAGTCAAAATAAGATTATTAAGTAAACTTTAAAATAATTCACACAAATAAAAGTTGTTTATAAGGAATAATAAAAAAATAATCTTTGATTCTTTGTGTAGCTTTTTTTTTTGGGATTAAACTAGAATAGATAGATAAGAATACATAGATATGCATATAGTTTGTAGACATTGAAATAGTTGTGCAAAAGATAGTCATTAGTGCATGTAACACCGAATTAACCATTCATGCACTTGCATAAGTGCATTCTCCGAACAAATTGACAGAGCGCATTTTTTACACTTTTAAAATTTAACCCCCCCAAATTTTGACTATTGCAATAATTGAATCATTGGAAATGTTGATCTTCTTAGACTTCTAAAGTGAATTTACTATAAGAAAAATGCAATAATGAATGAAGAAAAAAGTGATATTATTTTCATCGAAAATTAATACAATACTTGTAATTTAATAGGAATGATTGCTTTCAAGTCTCTAACATTCAACATTTGCACTAACATATTATAAGGATTTTTCATGTCTACCACACTAGTAGTATGTGTATTGCTACTACTCTTCACGGGTCTCGGGAATCACGTATGTCCAAGTACTATCTACTGTATCTCTAGCCTCGCTGTGCAACCGTTGCATTTTGAGTTGTACTGCAACTTCTACAGGCGTCCCTAGATCTGCATACTCCAAAGCTCTTGTCACCATGGCTTCTGTCAATGTCGATGGAAGACTATATGTATTTGGACCACCTTCAAAAACATAAGCGACTTGCTCATACGTATAGTGTCCCATTTCTCCCAAGTGTCGATGTTTGAGCATTATTGGAAAAACTTTCATACAATGATTTTTATTCTATATACAAAAATCTAAAGAGAGTTTGAGCATTATTGAAAAAAATTCCTATATTTAGCACCATTGGATCAAATTTCCAACACCCTACATTAAAGTTAGGTATTTTTAATTTCATAAGGCTGTTATATAATACTTTGAATTCTATATGCAAAAATCGAAATCGAATTTCAACATTATTGCAAAAACTTACTATATTTAGAAATATTTAAATGAAATTGCCCAACATCTAAATCAAATTTCCAACATCCAACATCAAATTTAAGTAATCCTAATGTCATAAGACTCTCATACAATGATTTTAATTTTCATATGCAAAAATCTAAATCAAATTGAGCATTATTGAAAAACTTACTATATTTGCAACATCTATATCAAATTTAAGTCCCCCTATTTCTCGAGATATATCATAGGATGATTAAAATACCAAATGCAAAAATCTACATTGAATTGGAACATTCATACTCAAACTTACATGTTAAGTAATTTTAAAAACACATTTTGAGCACCCAACATTAAATTTAAGTGCTCCTAATGTCTTGGAGCAATAGTATAGTGTTTCTAATTCCAAACAAAAAAATCTACATCAAATTTAAGTATATAAGGCAAATTTGCTAAATTTAATAGCTCACATGAAAACCTTGACTTAAAGACATCAAAATTTCTATTAAATAAGGGCTTTAACAAAGAGTCCACAAAAATTTTTGAACTCAAACAAGTTCCTGAACAAAATCTCCACAAAAAAATTAAATTCAAATTTAAAATAAATTCCAACTAGAATACAAAAACGTTGGCTTGAATGACAGAATCCAAAAAGTTATTGCATTAAACTGAGTTGTGTGCAAAAACTCACCAAAATTTAACGCATAATGCCGTATGTAACAACAACCCACCAATATTTCACTCTAATACTCCAAAAGAGGTCTCCATGCTACAAGTATATAATGCAAATGAGGGTGCAAAGGGCCCTATATAAACCTTTGTAATTATTTTTCCTCATTACTTATAGTCACCCCTTCTCCCTCTTCCCCTCTTTTCTCATCTTTAATTTTTCTATTCCCCTCCTCATTTTTTTTTGCCCTCTCACCTCTCACTATACCTCTATACTTCTCAGACTCGCGCATGTGCGCGGGGCCTGAGTCGTACGGACAAAAAAACAATTATTATTTTTTTTCTTTCTCCTTTTTTTCTTTCTTCCTTCTAAATTCAGCAGTGACTTACAATTAATTTTTATTTAATTTTTATTTAACAACACTACTTTTTTTAAAAAAATTAGTTTTAAAAAAAAGGTTATCTTGTATTGTGAATGTCAAAGGTTCCCCACTATTCCACCCACCAATAATGAAAGAAGAAAATAAAAACTTAATTTTTTTTCCTTCTCTCCGTCCTTTTTCCTTCTTCATTTAGCAGTAACTTACATGTTAATTTTTTATTTTACTTAATTTTTTTAATTTTAGTTTTTATTTTTTGGGTATTTTGTATTGTGAATCCAAAGGTTTACCTATATCCAACCGACCTTAAAAAATTAAAAAAAACAACAAATGTTTTTTTTTTTTTTTCCCCTTTTGGTTTGATGTGTATTCTAAATTCAAAGGGTTTACCTCTTCACATGCTAGGGAAATTTTTTTAAAAAAATATAGTTTTTTATTTTTTTTGGTTTAGATATATGACTATATGTATATTAAATCCAAAGGATTCACCACTACATACAAATTTTTAATTCTTATTTTTAATTAAATTTTAATTTTTTGTTGTTTTTTTTGCTTTTGTTGGGGAGTTGGGTATATAACTATGTGTATTTTGAATACCAAAGATCCACCATTACACATGCCAAAAATAAATAAAAATAAAAATTTGAGTTGGGTACATATGTTCTTAATCTCAAAGGTTTACCACTACACATGCCAATATATATATTTATTTCATTTATTTTTTTTGGATATTTTGTGTTCTAAATCTCAAGGATTCACAACCAAGTCTAAAGAATACCCAAAAAAATAAATTTATGAACTTTGTACTTTACAACCGTGTAGGATTCACAACCAAGTCTAAATAAATAAATATTTATAATGTTCTTTTATTTTCTAAACTTTGTTCTTGTACTTTCAACCCTAAATAGATTGTTGTATAAATCTTCAAAAATCATTTTGTTATGTAATGCATGAATGACCAAATGTGATCAATTAAAATGAGATGTACCTCCCAAAAGAATTTCATTTCAAGTTTGCGAAACCTCAATTTAAATATTGATCACTTCCAAAATTTTACCCCCCTCAATCTCAGAACAACAAAATTCATGTTTGATCGGCTCCAAGTGCAATTTTAAAACCATCAAGTGCATGAATGTTTAATTCGGTGTTATGTTGTGTTCAATAGGTGCTAACCGTGTACTTGGACAATTTGACCTAAAGAAATAAATAAAATGCACCGAAGGAAATCATCTGGTACCATTCTTTTGTCTCCATACTTTGCATAGGGTGGGACTATTTGTCCATTGCTAGACTATTTGTCCTGACTATTGTCGTACTTTACAGACATACGTTAAGCATAATGCATTATACGACGTGTTAGACTCAAAAGAGTATTTACTGGACTCATTGTCTATATATATATATATATATGTGTATATATTAAAAATGTTAAATTGACATTTTGATTAAGTGATAAAGCATGTTCCATCAAAACGAATTGATCAAACCTTACATATTGTATAGACTATTTATTTAGCCATAGAATACTATATAGCACTGTAACATCATTCATTGTGTCGCAACATTCGTAATGGACTGACAACTTTGTATTAAATCGGACGAAAAGGGGTATAAAGAGTATAAAAATTGTGAAAACTATCATATCTATTTTGGAAAATGACTTTAATCACACTACAACAGACTCCTTTCCGCCTTTATCATAAAAAGAATCCCTATACTAAATGTTCCTGGATTTTGGAAGTCCCAAAACAAAGTTAAGACTATGTGACATGACAATTTGTATTTAATCTTTGTGGCAATTTTTCTTTTCTTTTAGTGTTGTCACACTACATATCCTTATTTCTTATAGACATGATAATCATTCCAAAACAAATCAATTTCAAATGTATTTAACATTGGAAATCATAATTTAGATATTGTCAAGGACAAGACTAAAAACTAAGTATTTGAAGTGTATAATAGAGAAGTAGATAGTATATTGAGCTATGAACAAGATTGCAACATAACATGAGGGAAAATGAGTTAACAAGAGTGAAGAATACCTCTTCTACTTCTCATCTTATACTAGAAGGATAGACGGCCACGAAAGTCTACGTGAGCCATCTAACTAGAAGTCTATAGAAGTCTATTGACTCTAGGAGTCGCTATTGTCAACGAGAGCATCTAACAACTACGGGTTGCCACAAACATGTCACGTTTGTCAACCAAATGACCTCTATAAATCCTATATGACCTCTAGTTTATACCTACTATGACACAAAAGTCTTAGCAACTACTAGTTGCCGCAAACAAGTCGTAATAGTCAAACTAATGGCCCCTAGGGCCTCTATGTGACCTTTGAAGGTTCTAACTATACTCGTACGTAGTTTACTACTTACCATAAACTAGATAAAGTAACTTAAATACTATTACTGGTTGAGGTATGTTCGTAACAGAGATGTAAATGTTGTGTTTGTAAGAAATTAAAAAATGAGAGTGAAGACATTCCTAGAGATGCGTGATTTGAGCATTTTGTAAAAGTTATGTGTACTTTGAACACTCAAATTTTAGTTTTCAGAGTGGTGTAAAATTTTCAAATGAAATCAATTGTTTAATCCAAATTGTCAAAAGATGTATCATAACTTGAATTAAACAATTAACAAAAACACCAAGTGCAGGAAATTGAGATCACTTCAAATTGAAGGTCTTTCATGACAAAATTGTCAATAAATAAATCTTTGGTCCTTGAGAGGCTTTGGAAAGTATCAAAATGTAGTGTAACATGAGGTTCAATTCCAAATTGCACATGTTAGATAATTTTATTAGAAAACATCCATCCAATTGAATTTGAAATAAGATACTTGAGTATTTTCATTTGAATTTACTCAAAAGTTTTGATGATTCACTAAAGTTATTATTTTGGTAATTTAATTCATCATGATTGGTTGAAATTATTGTTCATGAAGAGTGGTGAAGTGCATTTGAAATTTTATTATTAATGGTCCCATATAAATGTCTTCAAAACTTTTTGTAAACAATCAAAAAGATAATTTTATAAATTGAAATGTTGCACATTCCTTAATCCTTAATCATCAAAGTAAGACCGTTGGGCTTATTTTTGAGAGAATATTGAAGAACAAAAGAGTTTTACTAAACCATTTGACGCAAAAATTTAAATGTAGATAAATTGGGGAAATTCGAAACAATAGCAACAAATTTCACAGGATTAGGTTTATGTTGAACAATTGCCGATCAAACAAAGAATGGAGATTTTGGGATACATTGCTATTGGGAGTTTCAAACGAGTGCATTGACGCAATTTCAAGCAAAAATTAATAAAAATAAAATAATATATTTTTTTGTTATCGCATGTATCTATTATAGCGATTGTCCCTACAGAGTTTGGCAAAAGTGATGACTTTTTCAAATTTTTATTTTTAATATTTGCTTTTGTTGAACTTTTTGATGAGATTGCCAATCGAGTCAAAAAAATTTAGATTCCCTACAAACTGCCCCATTACACCCTTTTTGACGGTTAAGAGTTAAAAGATGCTCAACATTGCATATTTTGCATTCTTGGCTAATCGATTTTACTCAAAATTATAACATAGTGAATATTTTTTTAATTTTTCACATAATTTAAATAATAACCTCATTTAGAATCAAATTTGATTATATTTCTAAATCATCCTTAAATTCAACTACACAAATATCATAGAACATTAATCATCTAGAATCTTCACTAGAGTTTGCGTCTATGTTGTCAAAATCAAATGTCTTGGGCAAAATCATGTCCAAAATCGAACTTCGAAATGCAGCACATGCTGCTATTAATGGCGGACGGCCAAACTTACTGTGGCTGGTGGTAATTTTTCAGCGGTCGGGCTGGCGGACGGTTGCTTTACTAGCGGACGGTTGGGCGGACTGGCCGACAATCCGCTCTCAGACCGTAAGACATGCGGATAGAGTTTGAGATGGTGGACGGACGGAATATTGGCGGATGGATCGGCCGTCAGACGGAATACTAGTGGATAGCGGGCGGTCCTGAAGGTGGAAGATCGTGGCGAACAACAGACGAGGGAAAGTGAAGAGTGTAGCCGTTCCGACTGTTGGTCAGGTGCACTGTTTAGCACGTTGACTGCGGGACACTAGGTTGGAGCGGATAGACCAAGACAATGTTTTATCTTTAAAAGGAATTTCAACTCCATACTCCAATTTATCATTGCTCATTTTACAAAATAATGGCATGATGAATTTTTATTTTATCCTCTCTTGACTTTCTGATCAATTCAAAACATTAAATGTATTTAAAACATCAACAACCATGATAATGTTTTAATAAAAGTTAAAAACAACTTCTTGTTCACATAGGTTTTTTGTATATGTAATATGAACACATTCATTGTCTTCTTTGTCCGATGTGTCTTCTATACCATGTGATGACGAGGAAGGTATATTTTTGTTTTCTTTAGTCCTTGTCCAATGAATTGATGTATTCAGCTTAAGGTTAAGAAGATATGCATGTCTTCATTAGGTTTATTTTGAATTTAATAGTCCAATTTTAATCTTTTATTTTATTTTTCATGACCACTACGGTTTACCTCACTTGTTTTGCTTATGAAAGCTTTGTTTATTGATTTGGATGTAGAGAAATGCCACATCTTCACTCATCTTCGGGTACATCTGTTAACGATCCAGATATGAAGAACACTGAAGATTAGGTTGGATATGACTACCTTTCTGTCTAAAGACATTGAAAATTATATGAAGATGAAGGAGCGCTAATTCAAATTGAGGAGTGCACTACAACAATGTTAGAGACAGATCTAAAAGGCTTAGAGATTGCAACAACTCCAAATGCTTCATTGTCCCACGTGACAGAGATTGAAGATAGTATAGTGTTTGATGTAGCTTTGACCAACAGTGCAACACCGCCCCATACTCCAACATCCTTGCTTTCAACAATGGAGCTTGTTGTAGGAAAAGTGGTTGTGGTTGTAGACAAAGATCCACAGTCAGGGACGACTCTCGATGAGATCCAACTTCGGTCCAACTCAAGGAATAAAAAGAAGAGTGTGAGTAATTTCCCCCTAAGGATGAAATTACGCACAAACACGTCGAAGGGGGGATGCACTAAATTCTAAGTTAATTCCTTCCAAGACTTTGTTTAGCAGACGAAAATAACACCTAGTGACTAGGCTAAATAAGTGGGTCCCACCACTTACAAGTTAAGCAATTTCTTATGGTTAATTAATTAACTCCGTAGGGTCAACCCTAACCCTGACTCTAATATTCACCCCTATTGCATGGTTTACTAGGCAATTAATTAATCTATTGATGAGTTCATCCAATTGATTGTCTTAAGGGGCTTAGGGATTGAATTGGTAAATTGGACCGGTGAAGTGACTCAATTAAATAATCAACCCGTCGTTAAGTGTTCTAATTCGGAGTGAAATGTAAATGGAATATATGTGGGGCCCAGGTAAAATCGGGCAGCACTTCTGCGCCTGATTTTACAACGGAAAATTAAACCTAACACAAACAATTCCTCATGCAAATTCACACAATCCATTCAACCATCAATCACATCACTATGCAATATTATGTAAACAATGGAGAGGACACTTATGCAATTTAACATCACCATTGCAGTTGGTAAATAAGCAAGCAATTACAATCACTGTGTACAATTGACCTAGAAGGTGCCGGGTTTATTAGGGACAGTTGAGCATCAGGCTTGAATTTACACCCTGCTTCTGCGCTCTCGTGGTGAAGAAGCGACTGAATGGTAGCCGCTGGTGTCGCAGGACATGATAAGTAATTTCCATGTTACACCACAAAAATCACTTTAAGAGCATAACAAAATGATCCTAAAGATCGAACCCACGAGATTCTGTGAAGTACTTATCACTATTTCCGTTCTAAACACTTAGTCTGTCAAACATTCCTTTGCAATCCGGTCCTATCTTTCCAAACCAGAAAACATCCAAGTTACAATCCGGTCCTCAACCTCTGAACCAGATTCTATCCTCAAACATCCACGCACACATCGGTTTGAATTAACCTCTGTTTCACCATCAAAGGGTTCACCCCTTTATCTTGAAAGTGGCAGGCTTTCCACTTCTCCCGTGCTTTATAGTGGATGAAGACCCACTTCTCCTATCTACCGATTTCTAACTAACCCGGATCCGGTTTGATCCTTTACAACGACTCGGAATTCATTCCGAACCGTAGGTCACACAAGAACCCCCCGTACGATCCTATCATACTACAACGACCTTGGAATCTAATCCTACCCATGCGATGCAAGGTGGCTACAAGTGCGCCCGTCCATTCCAATGTCAACTAGATCCCTTCTGTTTGCTTCTAATGTAATGAAACCGCTACAAAGGCGGGGCGCTCGATCGGATCTCCCATCCAGAATCTTAGAATCTAGCAGCGTTGAGGCACTTGGAAGCTTACTCCCAACTCTTGAAACCCTACAAACACTGAGAAGTACAACAAAACCTCCAAGGGGAGAATCCTAAACAAACCCAAGTTTCTCTCCTCACTCACTCCACATACACCATTTTGCCAGACTTTGGGAAACAACAAGCACAAGAGAAGATAGAGAGAAAATTCTAAAGTTTATTTAAAGAAGACTCCCGGCAAACCACGAGGGAAGTCGATCTAAACAAAGTGAAAATCCTAAAACGCACTGGAAAGTCCGCTCCTAACAACCAGGAGGCAAACCTGGGCGTCAAAATCCTAAAACCAGATCCGAACCTGGTTACGTCCCGAGGTAGGACACGACCGGATGTGAATCCGATCAACAAAAAGAATTCTAACAAACCGGACCGGGAACAACTCCGGTTCCGGTTTCAAAATCCTAAAACATACTACGCCTAATCTTCATCTAAACTAATGGGGTCTACTGGATTTGCTCCTATTTCTATCTAACTAAATACTCTTTGCTAAATCTACTCGTGCCGTCTCTATCATTGCAGGAGTTTCGGAATCCGATCACGGATTCCTTACCCCTTCCATTCCCGGGTTGACTTCTGGTCCAGACCTCTGCTGGCGCGATCTTGAGTCGAGCCTGTGGTCCAATCCCAACTCCTCGACATCCGGAAACAAATCCGGAAACGACGCGTTTGACAGAGCCGCTCTTGGTCGCGGAAGTCACAATGCGCTGGGTTCCATCCGGTCTCCTGCCCTCCTTGCCGCGCACATGATTTCTTCAATCTTGTCTCAGTGATCGTTGAGGATCCGGATCATACGTGCTCCCGATAACTTCTTCTGGTTAAGTAGTCCCGTGTCGTACAGCCATGCCTTCGCCATGTCCTGACCGAATTCTCCGAACAATGTCATTACGATCCGTGCGCACTTCCTTACATCCGCCGACATGTCCCGGATCGCTTCTAGGTCACCCTGCAACACCAAATTTTCTCTCCGGAATGCATCCGCTTCTGACTGGATCTTCCGGAGTTCTGCTTCTTGCCGCTCATAGTCCTTCGGATCTACAATACAATCCGCCACCTGGTGATGAAGGATTTGTTCCGTTCTGCTCCCACGAGCTTTACAATCTCGTCGAAGACATTCTTCTTGACTACCCAGTGAGCCCTCAGGTTGATGAGTATCTCCACCATTCATGCGAACAGATCTGCCGGATCTCCCACACGATCTCTGCCAGGCGGTGCCTCCCCATTTGGTCCGGCTTCACTTGGATCCGGAATCTTCGGCCGTTCCGGTGTTGCTCCCTATGACCTTTCCGGTTCTGACTCTGCATTCTTTCGGTTCTTCTTGCTCGGCGTCCCGCGGGAGTACCTAGAAGTCCGCTTACCCTCCAGGAAGGCGAGGGCGGATCGTCTTCTTCATCTTCATCATCTCTGGACTCGGATGTCGATGAAGACTCGGATCCGGTTGTTGAATCTCTATATTTGAGCGCTCCTTCCTGTGCCTTCCATTCGTTCTCCTCTTCTGCGGTAAGCAATTCATTGCTCTTGTATAGATGGAAGATGTAGGGAGAAATAGGGGTGGCCCTACTTTTCCCTACCTGATTGACAAGTTGGGTAACTAGATTGGATATGATCCAAGCTCAGTTTGCCTTCTGTGCCCCGGATAAAGACCCAAAAATTGTATTGGCGAGGATGATTGTTACTCTTGTCGATTTCTCTGGATGCAAAACCAGAAGTAGGAATTGGAGAAGCCGCTGCTGACGAGGATCTCCGCAGTCCTCGATCGCGTACCCGTCCTTCGGATTGACCACTCTTTTGAACTTCCCCTGGATGAACTCGTCCTTCTGGTTCGCCATGGCTTGGCCTTCAGATCGCATGCTGTAGCTGCTGCGCCATAGCTCCTCCTTCCACTTGCTTGCAACCCCCCGGATTGTTAGGGCGAACTCATTCCCCGATCGGGAGATGAGTTCCCTCACCATCTTCTCATCCTTAAACCCCCAAGGCTCGACCGCCAAGCCTGCCAGCCCCATCACCTTCAAATCCTCCATTAATTGCGCGCGCTCCTTCTCACTGGTCGGGATAATCGGATACACCTTCCAGAGCTTGAGATGGGTCGGCGAGCATGTCGGCGTGGACGTTGTTTCCGCCATCTTCTTCTGTGTCGGCGGCATGGGCGCGGATCCGGTCGGCCTTCTCTCCGGATACTACCTCACTTCCTGTCCTAGCGGCATGTCCCGATCTCACAATCTCTCAAACTATATTGCCAGTGTCGGGTAGAGAGGAGTTACATTGGGAAAATGCGGGGTTTTTGGCTGCAAGTAATTTGAGTAGGAAAAATGAAGAATGCTAAATTCCATTCTAATTGAGAAAGAAGGTGTGGTATGTCTCTGTAGAACGTGTTTTTGTCAATTAAAAGTCCAAGGAAGTAGTACTAGTGGAGGTTCTTTGAAGTAGGAAAGTCGTCATTTAATTTAACAAAAAACATCATGTCCATAGTCTTCTAATCTAATGATTCAAAATATTGACCATAGTCTCTATCGATCATTAATGAATCTAAATAGTGACTACAGTCTCTATCTAATTGTCTTCTTCATCATTCACATGTAATTGTAACAAATGGACCATAGTCTTCTAATTTATCATCAATGAATAAAAATAGTGACCATAGTCTCTATCTAAATATAATTATCAAGATCAATGGTAAAAGAAAATAAGTAGGAAGAAGCAAAGGTCAAACAATGATGAGAGGTCTAAGTTTCTACTTGTCAAATGGATGATAGTGAACATCCTCTCACTCAAAGGTCTATAATTTTTGCTACACAACTTCAAATCTTAAATATAATAGAGATTTGTAAAGAAGACTTAGAGTTCTATGAAGATGCTAAGTTTCAAGTGGAAGCTAGTAAAATCCAAATCGTGATGAGAGACCGAAGTTCCTACTTCCTCAAAGTGGGTGGCAGCGAACTACTCCTTCATTCACATGGCTATAACTTCTGCCTATACAATTCCAAATCCAATAAAACTAGTCTTCATACAAGCGCACTTCAATCAACTACAATCTCACAAAGTTTCATTACAAAATATTACGTAAATCATAAGATATGAGTGTCTCAATACTCGGGTCTCAACTACACAAACATCAACTCTCCAAACTAGAGTTTCAACTAGGGAAACTAAAAACATGCCTAATAGACTTCTTTCGACCCCATCTATAGTATGTTTACCCTAACCATCCACATCATCCCTTATCTTTGACCAAATGGTATTCCCATACTATGATTGGTCGAACGGATTTCGTTCCATCCTTCTATCTTCCACGTTAAACCTTATCGTTAACTAAAAGGGTTTTTGATCTATGATTGGTTAGTCAAATTCGACCCCATCATCCTATCCTCCACATAACTCTTATCTTTGACTCAATTAGTCTTTACACAATAATTGGTCGGTCAAACTTTGACCTCATCATTCTACAACTCTTATCTTTGACTATTTGACTTCTAAACAATGATTGGTTGCTAAGATTTAGTCCAATCATTTTTATTTACTTCACCATAGATGAAAACAAAGAAGGTAGATTAATTTCTAACCTTCTCAACGAGTAAACAAACGATCTAATACACAAACAAATCTCAAAGGTAAAAAAAAGAGTACCAAATGAAATGTCATTCCATCTGTAAAAACTCGAGGATGCGTTTGATAGTCTTCGCGACGTACTCGGCACGATCTGCTTTTGTTAATGGATTCATCGGCCTTCTAACCAATGTTGATGACCGCGCCTTCCTTCGATGGGTTGATTCATGCAGTACATGTACTGCTCGTGATTTAGACCCTCAAAAGACCCTTCAAAAGTAACTCCGCGGCCGCCTGGTTAAACACTCCCGACCTGCAATAAAATCACCAAGGCTCGAGCGTCTCGCTGAAGATTCCCGTGCCACCGTAATTCCAGGCGAGGTTGTTTTGGTGATCGAGAAGGTCCGACCTCTTCTTCAGGAGGTGCAAGCCTGAACGGTAAAAGAGGTTGGTCCGGCAGTTGGGACAACGAAAGCTCAGGTTCTGCCTGCGATTGAGACTCCTCATCTTAACACTCCTCAAAAACCCTCTAATTCGACATATTGACAAAATGGACATAAGATAAAGATCACTTGAGACTAATAAGGCTTTAAACCCCATAGAAGACGCGTCACCTTGAAGCCTTCTGGAAGGCTTCACCTTAAAGCCTCCTTCATGACGTCAGTTTTTTGCTCATATCCAATCACACTAAAACAACACATTATTATACATTTTTACAATATAAATGCATTTGCAGTGCGACACTGGAACTACAGAGAATCCTCACTCAAACACCTGCAAACACACGAGAGAACTAAAAAGCGAAGGGGGGGAGGGAAATGACAAACTACGCAACTGCCAATACGAGAATGCAAATGATACTAAACATAGAAATGTCGGTGCTTCTATACTCGCAGTGGCTCCCGGTCGGGCCGCCAGAATTCCCCTCCATGTCCCTAATCCGGATTGGCACGGATTCGGGATCTGATTCCGGTTCCGTGTTAACCACTTTTAGAAGCAGAGTCTTACACCATTCCTTTATTTCCGTTCTTAGGTTAATCTACTCTACTTACTCCTACACAAAGTCGATTAAGATTCCTAAACTTCTTTTCCGGTTCTGATTCTAGGAAAAACAAAGAAACCAAACTTTTTGGGTTCCAAAGGCTCGGATACAGCTGCGATGCCCGTGTCGTTTTGCAATACTTGTAGCGGCCTTGCGGCGCTCTGTGTCTTTGCCAGCCGCGCTATCCTGGTTTGCTCGCGATTCTTGGTCGTGACTGAGCCGCGCGCCTCGAGCCTCCTGCCAGCTGCGCGCCTCCAACCCTCGCGATCGTTGCGCGTGAACTAGCCGCGTGCCTTCTTCTCCCTGCCAGCCGCGCGATGCTTGTAGCTCCCTCGCGATTCTTGCTCGTGAGCTAGCCGCGCTCCTTGATCTCCCGGCGAGCTGCACGATGCTTGCACCCGCCTCTCGGTGCCCTATCTGCTCGCTAGCCGCACTGCCGTGAGCCCTCGCGATCCTTGCCCGCGAGCTACCCGCGCGCCTTGACCTCCCAGCCAGCTGGGCGGCTTGACTTCCTTGCTAGCTGTGTGCCTTAAGCCCTCACGATCCTTACCCGTGAGCTAGCCACGCGCCTTGATCTCCCACGCAGCTGCAAGATGCGTGCAGCCACTTCGCGATTCTTGGCCTTCAGCTAGCCACGCCTGTTGATCTCTTTGATAAACCGCATGTTGCTCACAGCTGCCTCGCGGTGCACTGTCTGCTCGCCTGCCGCCGTTGTCGTGTAGAGAGAATTTGCCTTGGGAAAACACTCGGTTTTTGGATGCAACTAAATTGAGAGTAGACACCAAAGGCATATGAAGCCAGTGCAAGTGTCTTGTGTATTCATAGTCTTGCAAATATCAAGTATGAAGATATTTGCAAGACTATGAATACTCAAGACTATGAAATCATCTCATTCGTCTCCTATGAATTCATCTGATCTACAGTCAACACTCAACTAATTGCTACAGAAGCGTTAAAACTTCAAATCAAGCATGCTATAACTTTTTAGAAGCTAACAAAGTTATTTATGAGCACCAAAAAATTCATAATCAAAGCTATCACCATCTAAATACTACATGCCATCAAAATGGCACTCTATCTAAACTATGTCGGTTTGACATTCCTTCACTTCATACTATGTATCGGTTTCAAAAATACTCCAAACACAGTGTGCTATATTTTTCTGAAAAGCTAACTTAAAAAATCAGTATGAAGGAGAAAATTTGGTTCAAAAGCTCTTAAAATACGTTCATTACATCTACTCAAAGTAAGTGCTCCCAATTTGAACGGTAGCTCCTAACCCTCTTACTCATAGGTTCATAACTTCTTCATCCTAACTCCGAATTACAAGTTTAATATTTTTCTAAAGAGCTAACAAGAAGACACATAACACATTCAAAATTAATAATTAAAAACGTTCTACAAGTTACTCCGTAGGCGTTCAAACTCTCTGCGTTTAGATTTCGATGTAGAAAACCTCCCTTCATTCTATCAAGTATAACTTTTGCATCAAACATCCAAACGGAGCGAACTTTATACCTTTGGAATCACAATAGAAAGGAAAACAAACTATAAATTTTTTCATTAAACTCCAAAGAAAACTCAAAACGTTCTACTCTTCCAAACGTGCCGCAAAAACTAGATGAATACTTGCCATTCGGGAAGAAGAAGAGAGCGTTATCTAGCCACGAGGAGGACACATCAGCCCATCTTTGGGCCATATGGGAATCTTAATTTCATTGGCTA
>CAXARX010000579.1:2500-12640 GCA_963971425.1 Bryoerythrophyllum caledonicum | reverse complement strand
GGCTGGATGAATTCTACTGTTTCGACATATTTTGTAGAAGCACTTCGAACTGGTAGCTGCTTTTCCGCTCGATTCGCCTTGTAGACGTAACAGTAACCATAGTAGCCAAAGTAGAGGTCAATTAACCTAATGATCAAACTGAGAATTGCAATCAAGTTCATAAGCGTAAACCAAAACGCAAAACAGTTTTGTTGGCTGTTTACAACCGCTAAAATGGTGGGTTTGGGCATTTTACAGCGTAGTAAAAAAAGTATAATATGCAGTTTTGTTGTTTGACAGGTTTAAAGACAACTGCAGCGCGCAAAGCCGGTATGCACAAGTTGTGCAAAAACTCTTATTCGAGCCAGAGACGACGTTTTCAGAATGCGCTGCGCATATTCTCACTGAAGTTTTGTACACGAATACGTACATACACGAGCTTACAAACATGCTGTACTTACATCAATTGTTCTTACACAAAGTTTCGCTGACGTGCCTTTTTGTGCGAAATTTTTTAGTCGATGTTTTACGGTGGAATGAGAACAGAAAACATCCTTATTTCACAGAAAATCAACAAAAAGTTTGCAAATTCGTCGCAAACAAAACAATTTTTTGTAGCGCGATTAATGGTGTGCGTAACATCTTGTGCGACAAATACGTTGAGCTCTAAGGTAATAACAGCATTATTTATTTAAATCACGATATATAACGCAAAAACGTGAACGCAAGACAAATCAATTAGACAACACAACTGCATGGAAGTCGGCACACGGCAAATCTTTGCTGTTTTATGGCGGACGGTAACAGCTTGCTGAGAAACACAGCATTGTTTTCATCTGTTGTCTGACGAATTTTTTCTGGTAATACCATTGTGATTTCATCAGCGGTGATTTTTCGTGATCAAATGACCACATTTCGAAGTCGGTACCGTCTTGTCTCTTTGCTATTATCACTGTATGTTTTGTCGATGGATTCAATAAACATGCGGAAAACCTCGAATGCGCGTAACGTCGCGACCAGCAAATACCGTAGAGCCGTGCGTTGCTACCGTTGTTAAACAAATTTAGCGGCGCGCCTCTTTGTTAGCGGTAGTAAAAAAGCTCACCCGACCACACTGTCTTCGGGATAATAAATATGTGCAGACACCCATTACGCGCACTTTAGTACGCGACCTTAGACTTCGTCTTACGACCTTACCGTTGTGTGTTTAACTTGTTCGAAGTCGATTCCTCACCCTGAAAATCAAGCTCGCGTTCATAAGGCGCAGATGGCGTGTTCATTACGCTAAAGACTATGCTCCGAATTCAGTAAGTCGCATGCATTTCAGCAGTAAAAAAAGATTTTGCAGTTGCAAGCGCCTCAATTCCCGAGTCGCAAAATAAATTCGCTGCACTCAAGTCGACTTTAGTGCACTGTGTGTACGTGAGGCCGAGCACGTGGGTGAGCTCTTGTGTCGGGAAATTAACTTGCTAAATGCTAATTCCATACCCGTTTAGGTCGCAACGAAAGTACGCAGATGGTGTATTCATTACCCCGAAGACAGTGCTCGACCAATATAGCGAACAAATGTATGTTTCAAGCATCACCGCGGCAGTAGGGAATTTCGATCCTGCGTCTTTTCAATTCCAAAATTTGATGGTACGAGTTTCGCCTTGTCTCGTAAAGAGCGTGAAAGATGATAGTTCGGGTTTTTATATGCGCGACTATTGAAGTCCGCGTTTTCAACGATAGCGTATCACGAAATCGCTTCTCAACGTGAAAGGTTGATGTTTTACAAAATAAAACAGCAATACGGATTTTGATGTTCACGTCTTTCGCTACCTACGAATTTTAATGCAGTAGCAAGAGCAGTAAAAGCTCTTCGTCGATTAAGCGAACCAGTTCTTCTTCGCCAAAAAAGCAAATTTCTCATGGTGGCGATAACGATGAATGTGAAAAATTTTGTCGTTTTCTTCCAGCAGTGGTAGAAGCAGTGCAGAGACTACCAGCGACGAAAGGCCGAAAAACACGCTGCGACAGCAGCAGCAGGAGCAGCATGCGACAACTGCTTCCAAACAAAAACGCACCAAAACAACAATCACCGAAGTTTACCACATCGTCTGATACTACAGATGTTATTAAGACGCTGCCTGTTGCTGGCGTTGGTACATCCACTCTACCAACAACGATCATAAAAGCAGCTACTAGTATGCCGCATTTGCATTCTCTATCACCTGCATAACACGGTTTGGTTGCTAAGGCAGAGCTTCAATCTTGTTTGCTATTATTCAAAAAAAAATTGCAGCACTTGCGGAACTGAATGCAGCTCACAAGCTCGATGAACCGCAATCTGAATACTATTATTCACATTTCCACTCGCCGCAAGATCCGGAAACCACACATGTATTGGTGTGCAGTTCTGGCAGCGGGGTTGTGCAAACGCCGGTGCAAATAAAAAACAATAATCAAAATTTGCTGCATAACGAAAATATTGTGACATCTTTTATAGAAATTTTGGTAATTCTTGAAATTATATTTTTTTAGATAATTGATTTAAATAGTGACCTCTTTGCGAGTGATTTTTATGATTTTTTTACCTTTCAAACACCACAAAAATCACTAGGCAAAAGTCTTCTAAGATTTAAAAGATTTCCGCCTTAACCAGAATGCTGACATCTTTCGAAGTGATATTAGTGATTTCTGTAATTTATATCTTTTTGTGAATAATTGATTTAAATAGTAATATCTTTTGGAGTGATTTTTATGATTTTAGTATTTTTTTAAATAATTGATTTAAATGGTGCTCACTTGGCCCGTGATTTTTATGATTTTTTTAACTTACAAACATCACAAAAATCACAAGGCAAGAAGCTTCTTAGATTTGTAAGATTTCTGCCTTTACCAAAATGCTGACATCTTTTGGAGTGATTTTGGTGATTTTTGTGATTCTTGTATTTTTGTAAATAACTGATTCAAATGGTGCTCTCTTGCCCGTGATTTTTGTGATTTTTGCGATTTTTGTATTTTTGTACATAACTGATTCAAATCGTGTCTTCTTGGCCAGTGATTTTTGTGATTTTTGTGATCTTTCTACCTTGCAGAATAGAAAACTGACAAAAATCACAAAAATCACAGGCAAAATCCGCATCATAGAAATTTAAATCAAGTATTTACGAATATAGCAAAATTACGCAAAATCATTTAAAAAAATATCACCATAGACAATTGAATTGAAAAATTCACCTTAGACAAGTTAGTTGAACCACCCTATCGGTAATAAATGTGATGTTTTTTCAAAATACTTTAGTTCGACCTGCAGTTTTTTAACGTAATTTTTAGTACAAATCAAACAAGTCGATCCAGTGTTCTTTTTTGCCAGTAAAAAAACCAAATGAAGGGGAAACTGTACCTTGGTTCGACTTATTCGTTAATTTTTCTCTTTTTTCAAGTCGTTTGCATGAATTATTCAAAAACATACGCCATTATTTCAAACTGCTCTAGACTTACTTTCGCTCACTATATACCGTACTTATAAATTTCATCTATAAGTAAGCTTGTTTAAAAGTCGCGGCGCATATTCTTCGCAACGCGTATTTAAGTTAATGTGATTGTGCGCGTGCACGGGTGATCAGGACTGCGGGCTTCACTTAACACAAGGTGCGCCGCGCATGTGTACAAAAGCCAATCAATAGACTAGGTTTATAAATACGTCAAAATTTAAAGTGAACAGTGAACCATTTCCCGTAACGTCACCGATGTTGATCATTTGCAGCACTTGCTACACATTAGTACAGTTCCATTATTATTAAGTTTATATTCGGAATACAGTAGCACGTGGGATGAATCCTCGCGATCGCGACCTTCGAAAAATGAAAGTTCATTTTAATGCCCTACATACACTATAGGATATAAAAATCACTTTACTTTCAATTACGACAACCAATTAAAAATGGCCGAGAAGCACCTCAAACTTCTAAGCTATAACTACACCAACTTCACCGACTAAACTGCATGTCAACAAACCTTGCACTTCTCGTAATTTTATCACCACCACTTCCTGCATCCCTTGCGATGGGCTGCAAACGCATCGTCCGCCCTGGCCAGTCAAACAGTCCAGAGGCCACCAAGCGTCTGGATACTGTTTCACTACCAACCTCTGCTTGTTGTAGTACTCATTTTAGTAATCTTTTATGTGCATCAACCATACCGCTTCCTGCTGACGACGAGGGGCTGCTTCTGTCTGACAAAGACTGTGTACCACCGACAGCTTCACCCAAAATCACCGCCGCATCAGTGAGGCGCCTGCAAACAAGCCTCCGCACAAGCCTACTAAACGTAAACCACCACGCAACATTCCTCCCGAATGCACACTACAACTTGATCTAGCTCTGTTTGCAGGCCAGCTCAATGTTTACCTCCTTACAGCAACAGGTGACCGAGCAAGTCAGCTCGTTCAACAGTCGCCTTGCGCCCAGCAGTATAACATCACCAGCACACAAGCGTCGTATACAAGAAACATACACATCTCCAACCTCCATCAACGGCAACCCTTCTAAGAAAGATAAGCACGAAAATTGTTTGAACATGAAAGAAAAACTTACCAGCGCAGTCGATACCGTAATGAACAAATGCGCCCTTGACGACCAAGGTCAACAAATTATCACAGCACAAACCTTCCGTGACTTAGTGCATCACGTGGTGGCGCCACTACAGCTATCTATGTACAATAAATTAGAGGCTATTAACGCAGCGTTTTAGCAGCAACAACAAACCATACATCAACTACAAACAGAAAATGACCAGATGCAGATTCGATATGACAAATTCAGGACCGAAAATGCAGCACTGAAAGCTCAGCTTCAGCAAACTGAAGATAACTCACAAGTAAGCGCAGACTTGAATTTAAACACTAACGTGGACTCGACCACTGACGCAGGCGCCTAGCTTACTATGGGCCGCCGCCGTTACGCTAAACAACAAAATCCGTATGCTACAGCGGCGGCCGAGCGAAAATCTCAACAAGCCGTGACAGCAACAACGTCAGCCGCTGCGCAAAATGATCAACAACAATAAATTGTGCAGCAAAAACAACAGCAACATATACGTATTTCTAACAATCCTCGCGAAGGCCGAGCAACGCTATACGCTTCTCTACGCGAAAAACCAGTAATCGCCAACTTTCATTTTTAACCAGTTCGTGTTCAATTTATCAAATGGTTGCAAGGCAAAAACTGCGACTTTGCCAGCGACTGCGCAGTTTATCTCAATTCTGCTTATCAAGTTTTACTTAGTATTCCGCATGAACATTTTGAAAAGTTGAAAGACAATTTACTTGCCGCGAAGATATGATAAACTTTCTCGTTACGAAAAATCTCACATTAGCATCACCAAAAGTGCATAAACTATTTGGCGATGTACCGTCGACCGTACACACAACAACTTTGGCGACAGAGCTGTTGAACAGAAACGCCTGGTTATGCCGAGTTCGAGAACAATTCAACGAGAAATTTCAGTTTCAGATCTTGAATGATCATATCGCACCGAGACGATTTGCTGCAGCAAAACGACTTCCGGCTAATCTTAACAAAGACAGTAAGGTGCTGCGTGAAGAAATACTGTCGAGCCGTCCATTTTGCAGTGTACATGTCGTTACCAACGTTGCGATAAACGAAGCATTCATCCGTGAAATTCATCAAAATGGACATAAATTATTTGTCGATTGCAATGTGGTTTCAGTACTGGATTTTCTTTCTGCGGTGCTAGTACCATGCTACAAGTGTTCAGATTTCACCTGCGTTGGAGGCAATAACTGCACGGCTAACAAGGTAAGCTGTGGAATTTGTGCAGAAGATCACGACAAACTGCCCGCAGAATAAAAAACGTTGGGTAAACAACAAAGCACCCGAGGATAAATCCTATATCAAGTGCGCCAGGTGCGTTCAACACGTCAATCATCTACGTAAAACTATGCCCAACAGTGAGGAAAAATTAAAGCTTTTCGCTACTTTTGACAGCACTACGCATAGCGCTGTAAATATTGGCGCATGTCCAGTTACCAAATTATATTTTAAAAATCGCTATACTCTTAATCAATGGCTAGTCAACATCGCGCTCATTGGCATTTTGCACTAAATGTTACCCGACAAAGTATTTTCTTAATTCAACAAAATGTTCGCCATGGTAAATATATTTTACTGCAATTATTAATACAGCATCATTCTTATCTTCCGGATATTATATGTGTTCAGGAGCCACCTTTGTTTAATGGAAACGTTGTTTATTCTTTACGTGATTATTTTACTGTTTCAACTGTAGCAACTAGTGAACTTCAACGTGCGCCTCGAGCCTGTATTTACTTACATAATAGTTTAAAAGGTCATGTTACGCGTCTTGAGCAATTTACAGACAGTGATTTTGCAGTGATTCACGCTACGCTTAACGCTTTTTATGGCCCACGGCAAATTGTCATTAGTTGCATTTATGTTCCCACCGCCTCATTTCTGACAAAACCAACTGACAACAATACTCTATATTCACACCTTGTTACACATCTTACATATCTCGCGCAAACATACAACTATCATATTCTCTGCAGCGACACTAACGCGCACAGCACTGAATGGCACGGTGGCTCTACTGATCTGCGTGGTCATGATGTGCTCAGCGCGCTTCTTGCCACCGGGTTAGACGTAAACACGGAACATCTTTTTGTACATACGAACGTGACGACGGTCAAGTTAAATCTAATATATATATATATCACAGCGTGCACCAGCAGCCTACTATCATCCATTGCCGAGTGGAAAGTACGTGACGAGCTGATATTAAAAGCCGATCATCGAACTATTTCATTTCACATTTTTGCCGATAAACCGCTTCCCCCACCACCGCCAAAATTATTCAAGTACAAAAAAGCCGATCAAATCAAAACTGCTGAAATCACGCGCGCACGTTTGCTAGCTTACAATTTTACTGAGCAAAATTTAGCAACAACAACAAACATAGACACCGCACTTGATTATGTGACGTCGACACTAAAAGCCGCTACAAACGACATTCCACCACTCAAAAACGTGCAGGTATTTTTCACTTTTAGACTAGCGAACTGCATCAAACAAAAATTAAAGTGCGTAGCATAAATAGAAAATACAGGAGAGCATGTCAGCGACCCTGTACGCTATACTCAAGGCACGATCAACAACACGAAAACTGCGTTTGCCAAATTGTACAAAAAAACGAACTGTGAAGGCAACGTACAACAGTGAACTGTGCTCCTACCAGAAGGTTATTATAGAAGCAAAAAATGCCGCATTTCTTGCTTTTGCCACCGAAAAAGCACCGTATGAATTATTAAGAAAATGACGAAATGGTAACACACGTCCGGATGCGCTTGTACGAAATCTAAAAGTAAACAACGTTTGACTAGTGACTGGAGAGGAAAAAGTTGCAGCTTTGGCTGATAATTTATATGGTGAAAATTCAGAAATCCAGACAAGCGAAAATTTCGAAGCTCAAGCTCCCTTCAATCAGACACAGTAACAGAGATAACTGTTGATGAGGTTGTTACGGCTATCAAATCACAGTCAGGGCTTAAAGCACCTGGGCCTGATGGCGTACAATCTCTTATGTTACACTGGACAATAAACGACCTGCAGCGACCACTTGCAAATATCTTCAACGCGTGCATTCGGCAAGGACATTTTATACATCAGCTGAAACATGCAAAAGTTATAATCCTTTACAAACCTAACAAAGAGGATTATTCAAACATTAAAAATTATCGACCGATTTCTCTTTTACCTACATTAGGCAGGGTATTCAAGAAAATTCTGTATCGCCGTTTCCTGTATCTAGCGCTGACACATACAAAACCTTGGATTTCAGAGCGGCAGCTTGGCTTCTTACCCGGAGTGTGTACAATCGACGCTTTGGAAAATGAGACATGTCTATATTAATTGGCCAGGAAGAAAAAGCAGGCAGTTTTAGCGATAAAGCTGGATAAATCAGGTGCGTTCGACACAGTGCAACACAGCAGTATAACAACCGCTTTGGTCAGCCACGGTGCGCCTCCTTCGTTGGTCAACTTACTACGATCCTACTTGTCACAACGTGCAAACGACGTACCGTAAGTGCGTGCTTCATAGAACCACCACCTGAACGATCCACAGCAAAAACGAACTTAATCAAATCTATACAGCTGTGTGTGTTGGTTCTAACAACAGGTTCCAAACAACGACAAAATGGTGGTTCTATGAAGCACGCACTTAAGGTAATATTGCGCGCTTGTACGGCGCGACGCTACACTACTAAAGGTACGCCACAGGGTGGATGTCTGAGCCCGCTACTGTGGTTACTGCTAAATGAACGTTTTTTGAACGCAAACTTGCCAGCCGGAAGCACAATTTACTTATATGCGGATGACAGTAGCGTCACAGTAATTGCTGTTAATTTGCAACAAGCCAAACTCAACGCCGAACAGTGTATGCTGGCTATTGAATCTATTGCAACTGAATTAGGTTTGTCTATCAACACAAACAAGACAGGAATGCTGCACGTGTGCTCCATGAAAGAGAAGCCTAGAGCAGAAACTAATTGCGGCGACAATAACAACAAGTGCTCGAATGCAGTTAAGTCGCTGGGCATTATAATTGACAGCCGCTTAACATTTAAAGACCAAGTTAAAGCAGCAATCGCCAAAGCAACTCGACTGGCTTTTAGCATCCGCCGTGCTGCCAGTCGCTATGCGGGTCCTAATCAAAAATTTTATATTTTAATGTACAAAACAGTTATTTTACCTCTTTTGCTCTACGGCGTTGAAATATGGATGCTGGCTCTGAAACAAAAGACTGTATTGCAACAACTCAAGCGTTTTGAACGAATTGTTTTGCTAATGGCTACTGGGTGTTTACGCACTACTCCTACCGACGCATTACGAGTGATAGCTTCGGTTCAGCCTATATACCATTATGCGGAGACGGCCTGCGCTCGTCGAGAAATCAAGCTTAAAATTACAACTGATCAAGAACTGAAACGGCTCGCAGCTGCTACAGCAAAAAAGTTTGCAAAAAGTAGAAAACTAGTATACCGCTTACCAGCTGCAATTGTGCGGCAAAATATTTTGACGACACTGGTCGCGTCGTCCATTGAACTACAAACTAAGCCGGGTCCGCAACATTTTCCGTGCCCGTGGTCAGCACAAAGAGCAAGCATTTATATTCAGAAAAAGTATTTAGCCGTTGCAACAGAGCAGGAAATCATAGAAAAAGCTGCGGTTGATAAAAGTATGTGCAGAATATATACCGACTCCGCATCTGGCGGCGCCACAACATCGTGCGCGTCTGTACGCTACTGTCATGGCAAACAAGAACATGTTTTAATGCAAAATATAAATATCGATAACATTAGTTTCAGCAGGGAACTGCAAGCCGTGGCATTAGCCATCGACGATACTGCAAAATGGCTAGCAAGACTGCGCCACCAGACTGTCCAGGAACTACATATTTTTACCGATTCGCAAGCCGTGTTATTAGCTTTGGCATCGGATAAACCGCAGTGGACGCAAGATATTGCGGTCAACAAATGTATAACGAAGTTAGGAAATCTGAAGCTTCCAGTCCGGGTTGTTTCGCGTTGGATACCGGGACATCAAGTTGTACTTGGTAATGAAATGGCAGACTTTTTGGCTCGTCAGGCGCTGCTGCTCAAGCCAAGTAATCGCAAAGAACTACTGCGCGTGAAACGCCCACCTACGTACTATGTAACAGCCGCCAAAGCATCCTTAGCGAGCAAATTCGAAATGCAATGGAAAACAGGTACTAAAGGACGTCATCTATTTGAACTGTGTTGGACACCTTCAGCATGGCGTACTAGGCCTAATTTATCGCGACGTCAACAAGTTTTATGGAATCAGGTACATTGTAATTACATTCCAACACAAGAGTATTTACACAGATTTAAGCGTAGCGCATCGCCGGCCTGCAGCTGCGGTTAAAAAGTGGAGTCGCGTGCGCGCTTGTTTTTAGACTGCCCGAATTACGAAAAATACAGAGACGCATGTCGTCACGTATGGACTAATACTACGATTTCTATGCCATGGTCACAGTGCTTGAAAGAGCATTTCAACATATTTTCTGAGCTGTGTTTGGCGATACATATCGAGCGTTTCCCATCGCCGACAATTGC
>CAXARX010000578.1:0-26764 GCA_963971425.1 Bryoerythrophyllum caledonicum | reverse complement strand
ATAAACAAAAAAAAATCTAGATTTGGACAAAAACTTTCTCTTGGGTGATTTGTCAAAGCGAATCACTTCACTTTTGCTCACTACATTTTGTTTTGGGAGAGGATCTGAGCCAATCAAAGGCCATCCCAAGAAAATATATATATTATGGGTCATGCAAGGGGCAAGGGGATGATTGATTGGAGTCAATAGTGATTAGCCTCCGGCAAGTGAAAACCTTGTTTTCTCAATTGACCTCAACTAATTGCAAGGCTCTAAAACAAATCTTCCATTATTCCAATGCTTTTGAAAATTGGTACATATGTTTTCAACTATACAAAATTGAATTTGCTCAAAAGTTGCACTTTTTGGTTTTGAGAAAAATTTGAGATATGGTCCCTTAAAGTCATTATGCCTAGGAAAAAAACCGCATATTTTCCAAAAATTGAACCTTACATATGAATGTCTAAAAGTTTGTATGATGAAGTTATTTGAATTTTTCATATTAGACTAATTTGATGGTAGTGAACAAGATCATATGGTTAAATTTTCCAAAAAAGCTAGAGTAATGGCATTTTTTATAGTAGTTTTACAAACAACAGTTTGGACAAGTTTTTGGACATGTTTTGAGACCTCTACCACCTCTCTGACGTTTAGGGGTTAAAGATGCAAGGCAAGCTACTATGTACTCTTCCGGACATTATTTCTCCTTACCTTTGAATTGCAATGAAAGACATCAATTGTCTCAGTTTGGATACAAAATATGTCATTCAATGTAGTGCAATAGAACCTCTATAAAGTAACAAGGTTGGGATTGTGCCCACATGACTTTAGAGAGGTTATAACTTTGGAGAGGTTCATTTATTACAAAGAACCATGCTTTATCTACAAATCTTCTTTGGATTTTAGAATGGAGTCAAGGCATCAACTATTGGATTCAAAGGTTATCCCCAAAAATATAACTTTAGAGAGTATAGCTTTAGAAAAATTCTATCGTACCTGATGAACATGAGAACAATCTAAAATAAAGCCCTACGTTGCCATGGAACATAGAACTTGTAACCTCTCAATGCCTAAAGCAAAGAATTCCCACATGTTTCTCCAAACTTGAGCTCTTTTTTCAAAAAATTCTTCATTAACCATGTTGTAAGAAATTATAAGAACTTTGACCACTCTTTAACTCTTCTCATTTTGGATACCTCTTTTGTTGGTTTAGAGCACATATGGCACTTTATATCAACCATTAGATTGCCTCTAATTTCTCCATCTTTCATAATAAGTTACAAAATTACTCGCAATAATATTAACACTTAAAGATTCTCAATGTAAAACTACTTGTTAGTTTTCCAATCATTTTGTGTACGAGAATCTTTATTCTATGGGAATAATATGAATTATTGTATGGGCCTGTATAGAATTGTAATGAATTGAATCTTCGCATACATTGTAAGGAGAAATAATTCATTGATGAAGACGTTGATTTGAACTGGAAATGCAATAGCCAATTATTGCTCCAGTAATTTTTCATTGAGAAGCTTGTAGGTGGTGTTCCCAAAGAATTCAGTTACACTACACCAAATAGTGAAATTAGGTTGACCCTCACTAATTTCTCAACAATTCGCACTAAATAAATATTTACCACTGATGCAATAATTTTTCGTGGTAATTATTGCAAGAACAATTTTTTAATAATAAAATCAGCAAACAAACAAAACCCTGACGGGGTTTTCCAACTTGTTGCTAAGTTGATGTTAACTGAGGTATTGGCAGAAATACAGTGGCCATGGATTCAGACCTGCGGAAGTTTGTGATGGATCCATCGTTTTCTACGGCTCGGTTAGCCACTAAGAGCATTGCTTTTATCAGAGTACGAGGATGTAGTTTTTTAAGAATAAAGTTACATGAACTTAAATTGCTACAAAAAAAACTTGTGGAAACGTAGATTTTAGTGTTTCATAGCCACTTTTATGTAAGAGGCCTTCCAAACAGCCATTAACTTAATATGACAATTAAGAAATATGAAATAGCTGCGAATACGGCAACATAAAACTCGCTGTCATAAAGAATCGTTGTGCACTCCCTTCCTCGGGCTGAACTCAAACAACCTGAATATTGACTTCAAGAAAGTGTGCAAGGAGAAAGCGCTTCGGTTGGTGTCCTCAACTCCTCTACAATCGTAGCATAAGGGGCAAATTCATTCACTGCAACTGAAAATGCTATCCTCCCATTGTCAAACCGCTATGGTACTTGTCCTCTTCTAATTTCTGCCGCTACCAACACTTTCAAACAAAACAACAAGCAGTTGGGCTAACGACTTGCCATCTAAAACCTAACCGCACATGTGAATGCTCTTGAATTACTGCTTTGTATCAACAGTAGCTGCATAACTAAAAATCAAATAGCACCGACATATGTGGACTACGGAACTTTAGTGACTACCCACTGTTAGATCCTCTAACGTACGGTTATGGGCATGTCACGCGTCACGCATCACAACGCTGCTAGGTAAGAGCAAGTGGGAAAGCCCTATAATACTAAAACTAACTCACAATTCCGCTTATTCTGCTTGCTCCTCCACGTCAGCACAGAAGTAACTTCACACGGTAAGTCAACCTAATTAAAAAGGCAACCTAATTTCACTATTCAGTGTACGTTACTCTATTTTGGAGTTACGCTAACACTACATATACAAAAGCGTGTAACAATTGTGAAGAAATGTTCTTCACACATTTATACACAATTACATACACAGAATATTTAGGCACTAAAGAAGTTTTTCGCTTGCACAACTTTGATGAAGAATTGATAGAAAATTTACCACCTCTTCTCATTGTGAAACATGTAAGAAAATTCTAGTAATATCACCTACATTGCAAGTAACATTCAGATAGCTGCACGCTTTAATTCCAATTCAGAAACTTTAAGGAAAACGCTCAGACTCAATTCAATTTTATCTTGACTCTGAAACTTGAAATTTATAATATCTTAAATCAATTAAAATACTGTATGATGGAATTTTGTAGTATCACATATCTTTTCTCCTGGCAGGTGACAGATGTATACTTTTCACCAAGCCTTCACCTATGGCAGCAACATCCTTCAGAAATGTGTCCAAGTTGAGAACTACTTCCTCATTTACCACTCGTTTTCTTTTGGCACTCTTTACCTGCACCACAGAGATATAATTCAGTGCCAAAAAACTGACTATTCCGTAATTGTTCTTGCAACGATTATTGCCATTACCGTGAGTCACAGTAATTTAACATTCTCACAGATATTGGAGTATCAGTGCAGTGTGTCGCTAATTGGGGACTGGTGGGAGATTTCACACTGATAATGTGACAGCAATGACAATAATCAGTGCACTGGAAAAAAAAGAAGGTAAAAACAGTTCTGCTGACAAAGTGAGAATCTTGAGAAATGAGGATTTAATGAAAGATCAATGTACCTTAGCGGAAAATGCCTCGTCAGATAACGTTAAGCCTAGCAAGCTGCTTCCTACCGGATCATACCATATTTTACAGGCATCACCATACTTCGCCTGCAAGGAGATCAGAAAAACGTCATACATGAAAAGTATTAGCAATCTACGTCTTCACAAACAGAGCACACTATGCACAGAGACATACTCCATGCTTTTAATTTTCACATCCTTAGAAAAGGTCTTTCCAACATGAGCACTTCGTTAAAAACAGTAATGAACTTGAGTCAATCTTTCTTGGAACTCTTCCAAATGGAGAAGAGAGAAGCAAAATACACGGAAATGGATAAGGGAGAGCACATCACAAGCAAGTCATTCATACCTTCAGATCTTGGACAAACTCCTCGACAGGATTTAATCCAATAATTAAATCGTCTCTTGCAGTTTTGATACCCATCTTCAGGATAGCAGGCGATAACCACGGAGACAATTTTGGTGCTGCCTTGCTTAAAATGCTTTTGCCAAGGCCCTCCGGTGGGAAAAGTATTCGATTTGGGTGACGTAGGCAGTCAGGATGGAGCTCAAGAAGTACATCATAGCTTGACAACGGTGTTCTGAAAATTGACTAAACAGCAGAAGACATTACTTTAGTCATTCGTACTAACTTCATAAGAGCTTCGATACCCTGTCAACATCGTACATCAAATCACAATGTCCTCAATTTACTGGCATATTGACTTTGAAGGCCATTAACTATGATAGGTGAGTCATACCAGCCATTTTGTATCGTCCTCGTTGCCTTTAACAAGTTCAGTGACCAGATTCGCTGAGCTTTTTGCATAAGCTTTGAGCCGCTTTAGAACCTGCAGTGTTAACAGACAACACTAGCATCAGTACATATTAGCACATCAAGAAACCTTGGGATTTTAAATACAACCTCATGACAGGAACTAAAGCAGGTAACTGCAGAACGTTACCTGTTGAGATGGAGACTCGTGAGTCCACGTTTTGCAGCCGAAGTCGTAAGATGTCGCAATGTACATGGCAGGACCTCGTATATCCTTCGGGCCGGCCCCGACAATTTGTTTCCCATGCCTTGCGGCATCAAATTTAGCCTGATCCAACAGAAAACATTCTGTCAAATTCGCAAAAACATATGTTTTAAGAAACAAGAGAGTACACTGGGTACAGCAGGTCAATTCCATACTTTGATCCTAAAATTCTTGGCACTGTAGTAGGAATTTCAACTTCAACTCATATGTATCCTCAACATTCCATGAAAAAAATAAAAATGTTGGATCACTCCTCGTCTAAACTCCCCATGATTAACTTACCATGATTTTGGTGTAGTCATTAGTAGTAAGATCACCATTCACGTCCACCACAAGAGGCTCAAGAGCCCACTCGTGGTTGATAAGAAGATGAAGGAACCTACATTGATCCAACAGAACAAGAATTACCGACGTGTCAGAACAAGAATTACCGACGTGTCAGAACAAGAAAATGTGGATACTGAAAGTATTCATGATTTCATCCAGAAATAGACGCAAAAAAGAAGAGACTGATCAAGACTGAGCCGGGTCTCTAAGTTGATTGACTTCCGCCTTTCATGCAATAGCATCATAACGATCCTTCTTGCTCAACTCAACACTGGAAAATACGAACATAAATTCAAGACTTTAACAACACACCTTAAGAAGCCGGTAACACGTGATGATGGAGGGAGATATGGGGAGGAATGAACAAATACATACGCCACCAGCAACTCAATAGCTTCCTCGGTCAGAAAGCCTGAAAACCAGTGGGACCATATCCATCGCTTGGCAAGCCGAACACTTGGTCCAAATGCCTGAAACTTACTATATAAGCCTTGTATCAAACTCGAATGTGAACTTTGCAGCAATAGGTCATGAACAGGAGAAATTGTTCCCAACTGCTCGTCATCCTTGGAAATCATGGTCCTTGTATGATCCTTGTCATACATGAGTACCAGTCTGAAGACATAGCCCCCCATAAGGATATCAACAGCATCTTCAGCGGCAATACAACCAACACCCCATTTATTTTGCAAGCTGTAAAGAGATCACAAAGGAGTTTTATCAATACAGTACGTCTGGTCAGCTGAACCTACACTCGATGCATAAGTCCCCCAGTTTTTAAGATAGTTTTGTTCATTACTGCCGTTTCAACCAATAGAAAACACTTACATCACCAAACATTCCATTTCAGGACACGACTAAGAGCAGACTACAGTTGAAGCTCTCCTACCGAGTTCCAGTTTGTGCAATTTAACCTGTGAGCTATCTGTAAGCAAAAGGCCGCCTTTGTTTTCTGTATGGCGACTGGTGCTTCAGGCCAATTTCCGGAACCTTCCAGCTGCACCCACCAAGTTAACAAATGGTGAGTCACACAAGCCTCAACTAGAGGTAACAAGGTACAGTTTACATTTTCAAAGGCCACAAAAAGCAGCGGTATCCTTATACAGAGAAGGTGTACATTGAATTAACCTGCAAGATAATTTTAAGAGGATCCACATGCACCGGAATTGCACCAGTGGGAATCTTCTGAGATTTTGCATCCTCTGCCAAAGGGTGTGGTTGGGGAGGAAAGACATCTGCATTGCTGAATGCTGCAAGCGCCACAAACGGTGAACTTTGCGCCCTCATATGAAAATCAGAAAAAACCTTCACTAAATTAAGGACATAAAACATATTCTCAACTTCAAGAGTGAGAGCATTGCCCTGAATGCAAATAAATATCTTCCTATTGGAAGACATAGCCAGTAATTGAGGCAGATATTGTTGGGAAATCTAAAAATTGCAGAACCATGCGACAGATGATAAAATGGAATATCGACACAACCCTTGACAAGTCAGGACATACTAAGTGTTCAACAACATGAATGATTGCGCGAGGACGTTACCGGAACTGATAGGTTGTACATTCACAACCTTAAGGGGTAGATCCTCGATGTCCCTCAACCTTTTTGACAGATTACCCAAAATTTCCATCAATTTGGAAGTTGTAAACGTCGGATCTGTGCCAAATTTTGACAACCTTAGAACCTATGCTTGCACTAAAAGAGAACTGTAGCACAAACCCACGTTTAAGGCCAACGAATAATGATACAGTCGCTACAATGCATCATCGCTTCGAAAATGCTAGGTTCAAAGGCAGACGTGCAAATCAAGGTGAATACCTGTTCCTTTCTCAAGTAATGCATAATCAAGCTGACCGGAGACAATATGCAGGGACTCCGGAGCCAAAGACAAATGCCGATGAAGAACATGCTCCACAATCCGCTGAATAATCAAGTGTCTCTGCCAACCCTGACACTCCCACACTGCTCTTACGTTTCAGTTAAGGCATTCTACAAAGCGTGCACACACAAATACACATGAACAACTATATCACAGCCAGCGATTTTAAACCCCGAGTTCAGATACAAAATAATTGTGATGAAGAAATGAAACTTACCTGCAGTCTCCGAGATATTTCCATCTTTAAACCTTCGAAGTTCAGACCTTGAGCCCCAGAACGCTCGGAATTTTCTAGCCTGAGAAAGTAGATGAGGCAAGTAGGATATGAAGAAACAAGGATAATGAAAAACGCCAGCTGAAGGTGTAAGGTTTCGTATAATTATTAAAGTACAAGATTTATGCATTGATTACAACACCTATATTCAGGCATGTACTAAATTTCTCTTAGTCTAATGCCACATCTAATTGGATACAGGTTACAAGGCGATTGAATGAGCATTTCTCCCAAACAACAAGAATAGTCCATTCTTAAAATACAAAAAAAATTAAATATCAAGTCAACAGCACAGTTACCTCTTCTTTGTTGTCAGCGCTTGGTCCAACATCTGCCATTCGCAGGGCTGTGTCCAAGTTGACTAAAGAAATGCCCGCCCATAAATCTCCCTTGCCAAGTTTCGATAGACCTTGTTCAAGAAGCCATTCTGAGCTACAGCTCCGTCCGAAGACTCGAACTAACTGAGCTCGATCACCTAACCCCCTGGTCAATAAAGACTCAAGATTTTGTTCACAGAGCCTATAGTTGTCTTCATCTGAAAAGCGCGGACAAGAACCATGGTCACTTTCAGATAACCTTACCCTGCAAAACAGTCACAAAACAATCATGCTCAACATGACGTTCACATTCGATCAAAGTAGCCGAGAAAGAAAAACCTCACTTTGAAGAGAGGACATGAGTACTTTAACAAGAGAAAGGGCCCGAGTCACACTTCCAGATCGTGGAAGGCGAGAGGCCAAAAGGGAAGCTCCATATAGCAAATGTATTTCATAAGTATTTTTTCTTCCTTTGTTAATTCTATCAGACAAAAAAACCATCCCCAAGAAATCTGTTTGGGCACTGAAAGTGATGTTCTTCCCTTGCCAATCATTCAATGATTTCCAATTATATACACAAACCTGACATGGTAGTCAAACTTGGCAGCAAAGTCTATCTTGGTCATGAACAATGCGATAAAACCTTCGTCCTTGGTGTCCTTCATAGCTCCCAAAGTACGCAAAGCTTCTCCTTTCAACTGCCATTAACATGTTTCATGTCAAAAGCAATTAAAAACCAGTTTTAACAGCCGAGGTCAAAACCTCGAGATGCCTGGGCAAGAAAGGTGAAGCATGATGATGCAGAAATTTTCTAAATGTCAAAACATAACTAACTGCATAATTAGATGGTGATACGCTAAGAGTATAACAAAAGAAGTATCCTACATATTGTTACCCTAGCTGCTCCATGTTAAACCTAAGATAATATGAAGTATTGTGTATACATATAAATAAAATTTAGACGGAGCTCATGAAGAGTTCGGTGTTAAAAGTACAGGGAAAGAAGGCGTACCTCGGCTGCTGCACTTTTAGACATTCGAGACGCAAAATTTACCCATACTTGAGACCCAGAAATCACAACTTTGAACGCCAGTTGAAGAGCCTTTTTCATCTATAGACATCAAATTATCCATTGATGAGCAAGGATGCAAGAGTCATCAAAACACTGATGACACGAGACGGATCTCTTTTATATGCTAACACTTGGTTTGGGGTCTAGTGTTTAAATTACCTCTGCTCCAACGCTTCTCACGCCAGCAGCCTGCATGAAAATACCCTTCTCTAAGATGTTTCCAGTTGCAAGAGACTCCATAGTTAGCCGAAAAACTTGAAGGGCAGTCATATGCTCGTTGATACGCTTCCCACCAGCTGGAGAAGCAAGGTAAGCAATGAGTATTGTGGTAAGAAAGCCATTCAAAGAATCTGCCGCATCATAAATGCCTCGCTGCCTAGACCAGACCTGCCAAAACATCAAATACAAGATTAGCAGCTTTCCATTTACACAAACCAGTACTTGAATCCCTACAAAATAGTATTGTTTGTGTCAGCGACAAATATAAACCCATCATGTATATCTCAGGACCACGTAAACTTACCAAGCAACAGTCAACAGTACAAAACACATTTTCGTTAAATAAGTCACAGCTTTCGAACGCTTATACAGAGGTCAATGTCAATCAAGAACCCCTTCATAAATAAATCTTGTAATCCCACCGTTTCGAAATAAGTATCCCAATTATTGGCCAAAAAAATCCTAGTTTTCATCCTATGTTATATACCTCAACTTCAAACGGGGTGGACAATTCGAGGGACACAAAAATTACATTTTACAATTAAAGAAAGCATTTTTCGAACACTGAGACGATTCTATTTGGCAACAGAATCGTTAAAAAAAATTTGCCTACAACTAGGACACTGATTTCAGAACGGAGGGAGTAATTAACTTAATGCATTTGTGTCAAACTCAGACTCACGCGCACCTTAAGCAATAGAACGGCATCTCTCATTGCCTCATGCTCCATTAGGGCTTCCTTCAACATTTCAGCAGAGGATTCAATTGTCATGTCTTCAAGTATACTGCTGTTGTAGTGAGGTGTTGGCTGAGCCACTCCATCTAGAAGAACAACGAGTACAAATGTCAATACCCACACTATTATTTTGGCCTGTAAAAAAAGAAGCTCAAGCAAATCCACCATATCGCCATAGCAGTGCTTAACTTCGAGTCAATTTGCTGATATTATTGAAGCAATGTTCTAACGAGCAGAAAGAGGGCGAAAATATATATATAATAAAATTCATAAATAAAGGTTTCCCCTGCACCTCACCACACTCTGAACATACAAGATAGCCACCACACATTGCAACATTCAAAGGGACGAGAAAGGGACACAGAATCCCAAGAAAAAATAGGCAAAATATAAGTAAGATTGGACAACCTGCATTCCGCACATTATTCTTCGACGGTGCGAGCTTGGTCACGTTGAAAGCCTCGGAATTAATGGTGGGTAGAATACGTATAACGGACTTGGTAGTGGCACTGTTCGCATCAGGGGCTGGAAACAAGAGCAGCAATGGCTTCCTAGCATCGTCACAAAATGTGCTCCACTTAATAGAACTAATACATGCACAATTAACGAGAGCCTTCTGTAGAACCGCCAAGTACAGGGCTCTCTTGACGTGGTAACGGTGGTTCAAGTAGTCTTTTTCATGAAAGCAACTCTGCGAAAAGACAGATAAATAAACAGATATTCATTATCTTTCATGAAACTACTCGAAAATTTTCAAAAATAACTAGGAAAGGAAAATTCATGGGGCAACCTACTACACTACAACATCACTATAGCAATAACATAGAATTCATAGTTTAAGACTTCCGATTGTAGATTTACGGTTTTTCATAATTCATGAACAACATACACACACTAAGTTTTCAGAATGGCCCGAACCATACAAACTCAACTCAAGTGAGCAACAAGATACTCTTCGCAGTGTCACCGGAAAACTAGTTCAGGAACAATTTGACCTTTTTTGACGCTTTCCAAACTTTAACTCTGTCCTAACAACTTAACCCGTAGGAGTTTAAAACGCCCAATACGGCCATCTGCATCACTGAACTTTGCAACGGAGGCATTTTCTCATATTTCCTTCGTTTTCTGATTGCAATACATTTTAAAGCTCTTGTTTTATGCTACAAGATCAAAGGGTCAAACTGAAGTCATTTTCACACAAACATATGATTTGCAGCAAGGAGTCCAATTTTCCTACACTACAGAAAATACACTTAGGGGTTACGAACAGAGTCTTTGAAAACACAATTTCAAATAAAATACAATAAATAGGCAATAAAAAACGTAATTACAAAACTGCCAGAGTTCATTCTCCCACAACCCTAACTCAGAGGATACCTTCGGCAACCTGACCGCAAGATCGACGACTTGAAAAGGCTTCGCGACGGTGTGCGTAGCATAACTTCCTACTGTCTCCACTCCCTCGGGTTTCTGGAACTTGAGCAACGCTTTATCCTCCGGCACTCCAAGATCTTTCGCAAACGCCGAAACTAGGGAGGAAGAGACCTGAATACATTCATGCGATACGAGGGGTTACATTCTTACTGCCAAATTACCTCAAAATTTCCTCCACACTGCCAATAACAGTATTGAGATACTGAATCCAAAAACACAACAATAATAATAACACATAGGAAAGCTTCACAAGGGAATTGCAATCGCTCAAGTTGATGGCCACAGCTAAAAGCTAGGATTGGGACTTGGTGAGCAAATTTGATGAAAGAGGAAGTGAACGTTTTCTTCTGCGTATGAGGTGGATTGGAACCAGAAAAAAAACAGGCTGACCTGCTGGTCGGGAAGCTTGAGAAGCGTTTCCTTCACGGCGGCAACAGCAGCCTCCACGATTCGACTCCGCGAGTAATCCACGCGCACTTCTTTCAACAGCTCCTGAACTTTAATCTGCACTAGCGGCGTTTCCGCCATTGCGATACTCTGTGTCAATTGCACACTACTACATCATTTCCTTCTTCCTTCCTCGATTACAGCAATCAGCGCCCGCTTGACAGAAGCAATCTCAACCAACTCGCCTCCCCAGCTCTAAACCCCCAACTAAACCCTAAACCCTAAAACCCTGTAACCTACCGTCCAGACCCCTGTAATATCACATGCTTTAACCCCTAAATGACCCCAGGGCCTTCTCCGCATTTTGGCAGTTTTGCAAAGATGTATTATTAAATATAACTTAAAAAATAATTGAATTTCATGTATGAACAAAAGTCATACCTAATGAATTTTGGATTTTATCCATATGGTTATATGGTTAGATATATGATAGCAAAACTTTTAATTATTTTGTAATTCAATTATAAATAAAATATTGACAATTTGAGAATGAAATTTGATTTGATTGGTTGAAATGTAATACTCTAAGAGTGATGATTTATGGAGATTTTTTTTCATGCTTCATTTTATGTGATGACTTTGTAAGGAGCGGATAGATAGATAGAAACGCCAACTTGTGCCGGCGTGAATGAAGTGTCTGTTCGTCTTGACAAGGAACTAGGGCTCGTAAGCCACTAGAGCACTGGTCCAAGATTGTAAGGGGCATATTTTATCAATTTTACACTAAGATTTCATAAATCTTTGATGAAACGTTTCAACACAAAATAAGGTATAAGATTTTCACAAATTGTTGTTTTTCTAATTCACCACACCAGCATGAAATTAACTTCCCATAAAACTTGTATTAAAAATCGACCCCCAACAAATTGAATGGATGATGAGATAATAAGGATGAAAATTGTTCATCGTCCAAAATCTCAACGCGTGGGCAGTTAGGGGTTAATATCACATCTCTTCTGTCATCTCCTTCCGTGGCCTTACCTAAGCTCTTTGGATTTCGGCTTCATCCTCTCCTCCTTACTTTTGTTCTCTCCTTTGGAGCTCTCTTCCTCCTTCTCTCTTGCTTCACCTCTGGTTTGCTTGTTCCATCATCTGCGCTTGCCTTCTTCGCAGCCCCTCCCCCATCAGTCTGCGACTCCTCCCAGATCATCGAGAGACTTCCTTCATTACAAATGTTTTCCACATTTCTACACCTTCCATATTTTATTTGTCTTCAATCTTTTCCTTTGCAAGTTCATTTTTTTAATGTGGTCTAATACTAAATGTAAACCTTTTCAGATTTCAGATTTATCACAGAGTACATTTAGTGTTAGAAATTAGATTTAGTGTTAGTTACTTTAGTAGGCTTAATGATATTTAGTGTCATGGTTCGTAATTAGTGTTCACAACACTAAATATCATTTTTAGTATAGTACAATCAAACATGTTACTATTATTCCCAAAATTCATCTATATAGCAGATTTGTGTGTGGAATTCTTACATATCTTTGAATTTCACATATGAAAAAGGTCATTTTTCCTATTGAGTGGACATAATTAAGTAACAACAATGATGACGTGAAAAATCCACAATTTTATGTATGCCATACATGAATTTTGGCCATATTCACATTCTAGTTGTGTGGTTGAGTGTAATCCAATGTAAAGCTTTTGTTTGCTTTTAAGGTCCTTTCGAAAAAAAATTAAAAAAATTGCCTATTGACATCTAGCATGTTGAATGTTCATTCATCCTACTTTGTCAATGTAAAATGTTTGTCATGGCATTTGCGTCACGAGTGAAGATGCAAAATAATTTTATGATCAAAGAACCCGGTGATTAACTCCTTAACATCAAAGCATCCTCGGAGTGGATCACGAACATATTTAGAGTTTTGTAACTTTCTCATTCAATCTCCGATGACTTCCATTAAAGTTACTTGTAGGAGCTTATTATATTCTTTATCAATTAATGCTAAACTTTTGTAATGGAGAGATGGGGATACTATTAGAGACGCCAAAAATGTCTAATTTATTGAGTATATTTCATGCTCACAATGGTTCTTTCATGTACACAACATGTACATATGAGCCTTGCTAATATCCTAATTGAAGTTAGCATGTACTTTTGTTCCAAAGATTGTGACATTTAGGAATTAAGGTTGGTGAGATTGAAGAGCCTTTTAGACCAATTAAAGGTAGAGCTTTGACGGAATGGAAAGATGTGTAAAAAATATCTTTGAAGATTACAATTGTATACAAAAATCTTAACTTCATAGAGAATAAGGGCTTCTTTACATGTTCACCTGATGGACAAGCTTCCAACTAATTCAAGAAAGAAGACAAAAGTGGCTCAACTCATTGTCTTGTCGAGATGGGCAAGCACAAAAACAAGATTTTGAGTTTCACCAATATCGGTGACTCATCCTATTATTTGAGATTGAAAGAATCAATAAGTGTGAATTACTTACTATAGAACTTTTTACCCACCGAGTTTGCATAAAAGTGCAATTGTTCTTTTGCAGCTATAGCAACCCTTGTAAAGTTTGTCCATCGATCTCACGTATAAGCTTGTCCTAAGGATGCAAGAGCAGAGAACTTCTTTGGTAGAAAAATGTGGACGGACTTCAAATGAAACTTCCAACCAATCAGTCAATTTTGGTGGATTTTAACCCTTGATTACCAAAGGAGTCTAAATGTCATCGATTGATAGTAAACAATACTTGTTCTTATTGAAAAATGGATAGATTTCATCTTGGTTTCATCCTTTTTTTCTTAGAGAGTTCTTCGAGTGAATATACTCTTTTTTCAAATTAAAAAGATTTTCGCTCAACAATTGTAGAGTTTTCTAGACAAAGATTTCAAAATTACATATTAATATGAATTTTAACTATGAAAATATTATTTGCAATACCTTTAGATCTCGATTTTAACCATAAATTTGATTATTCATAAATATGAGTTCAACCAATGAAATGAAGCTTACTAAGTCTCGATTTTATTCAAAGTTAAATATTTGAAAGATTCCTAAGACATAATATGTTATCGCAATTTTAACTTTGGGCCAAAAACCACGATCTATTGATCTTTTAATCATATTGTGACACATAAATGTAATGATGTTCTACAAAATAATATATACACATGGTGAAATTTTAAGTTCTATTCTTTTTTTATCTTATTGAATTTTTTTTCAGTATTTATTCCAAAATTCACAATAAATTGAAATACTCTACAAAAGTATCTAAATTTTTCACAATTCCTAGAATATTCGTGATTCAATCTCCGCAAAAATTAAACATTTATTGAAATTTAGTTACAAAATTGATTGTGCACATCAAAGAATATAACTGATTTTTTACCACGTGGTCAATTTGTTGATTAAGAGTTAATCCTTACTGGTCCCATGAAGATAGTAGACATGTTACAATATGATTGACATTTGCTACCAACGAAACTTTTTAAATTGGGATCCGAATGGTTTACTAGAACTTCATTGATATAAACTCAAACTTCTTTATTGATTTCAAATTCATTAAAAGTATGAATCTATTCCAAATACAACCACATACATTGTATTCTAATGGTTTCAATGGGCCCGTCTAATACCTTTAAGGGTGAACCCTTAAAAGTCTAAAAGGCCCATGTGCAGTCATGAGAATAAAATATATTTTCTTGTACTTGAAATAGGTTCACACTTTTAATGAATTTGAAATCAATAAAGAAGTTTGAGTTTATATCAATGAAGTTCTAGTAAACCATTCAGATCCCAATTTAAACGGTTTTGTTGGAAGCAAATGTCAATTTCATGGTAACGTATCTACTATTCCCATCATGGGACCTTTTTCAGGGTTACCCGGGGCGAGGTGAAAAGAACATCAAACACTTGAGAGCCATTCAACAACATCCCAAAAATGCAGCAAACTTTTCATGTGTGTTCTTGTTAGTCATGCTCTGAACTTTTCAAAACCATCCAAAAAGAGAAAGTGTAAAGTATAAAGGAGAGGCCATGTGGGCACCATCCGGTCATCCATGGGCATCGTCTTTCCTACACTGAAGACATGTGGTAGGTTCCGGCAAAGTGCGCGAAGGACTTGCATCCATGCACGGAGGATGTCAGATTCCAATACAAATGGTCCACAAGTAAAAGTAAGCGGGACGGATTGCAATAAGGAAGGAGGTCCATAAATCGCCCCATTTAAGAGCTAAAACTGAATTTTGGGGAGGTGAAACTTCTTTTAATGTTTTTGAGTCATTTTTATCATAAAAACAAGTGGAATTGATATCTAACCTGAGTCATTTCATATTTTTTGGAATTTTGCGGAATTAGTTATGAAATTTTGAAGTTGAAGTGGAATAGGGCTCTAAAACCGCCCACCTCCTTGAATGTACATAGTCTATACATTGCTTAAGGCTATGAAAAAGTAACATGTATAAATAGTGTACATTTAAGGAAGTGGACAATTTTAGAGCTTGAGCGCTTTTAGGACCTTTGAAACTAAATATTTCATTTTATTTTATTCTATTTTATGTGAAGGATCTATATTTGAAATGTTTGTTTGTTTTGAAATTTAAATCTCATGGCGTGAATGTCCCTTGTGGTACCATTCGAAAGCTCTCAATGAAGAGGGGTGCATGGATTTCTTTTGTGGCCTTCAAACATTTGATGTGAAAATTAAGAATTTTTTAATTAAATTAAATAGAAGGTTGATTTGGGGATGAATTCCTTCAATTGAATTGTAAACTTGAAGTTATGATGTACAAGACAAACATTACAAACGTGAAGAGTGAAAAATGGACTAAATACGTTGCATGACTAAACACATACTAGATGAACACGCTTGATACATTGGGTGACGTTCTATATTTATCGTGGCAATGTACATGCAATATAATCTTATGTACGGGATACATTTTGTGGCAACTGACATAAGTCATACTAGTAAAAAACTATGTTCAATATTCGATCATTGCCCCCCCAAACATTGCCGGTAGCCTCGGCAACAATATTTCGAACACATTGCACAGTGCTCGTGCCAAACGACTCCCCACCAACATCCTTCAACGTTATAAATTGTGCAATTCCTCCTTTCACTTCTATTCTTGCTTTGGAACGAGGGGCCTTTGTAAAGATCAGTTTTAGATTCATGCTAACTTTGTCAACTTGATTATGGCCGTGGTAGAAAGGAACCTGGATGTCATTGTGATTCTAGAGGGATGTGCGAAGAAAGTAAATAATTTATTCCTTGAAGTGAGCAGGATTAACCCTTAAAGGACGGAGCCTATAAAATGGGATTTCCATGGAATTAGAAATGTTTTCCACAATATGTTTTGTCACTATAAAAGTTATTAAAATTTAATATTTAATTTTTTGAAGATGAAGGCAATTAAACACTATATATCAAAAAAATATTCATAATTTTATGTGAAATTTCAATTTATTATGATTTTTTAAAAGAAAAGTAAAGAAAATTCATATTAAATTCAAAATAAGTGATAAAATTTTGAAAATTTAGACACAAGCACATATCATAGTGTAGAATACTATAATGTTAACCAAATTTCCGTGTCATTCTATAATTAGTAAATAAATCCAACGTGGTTTTAGGCCGAAAGTTCAAATTGCAATGAAACATGCAATTTTACAAAAATTTCAAAATTTCAAATTGGAGTAGAAACTATATCTTGTAAGCTTCATTTCAATAGTTGGCTTCATATTCAAAAAAGACCATTCTTACAGCTAAATTTTAGATTATAGACAAGGCACTTGAAAGTAACAAAATACACTAAAAAAACATCTTTGGTAATCCAATTTTTAACACATCTTTTTACATGTAACAAAGAAAAACACTTCAATGCGAGAATTTTCTTCACCATATGATGCGCAAACACCTAAAAAAATTTCAAAAAAAGAGAGAGGATGAAAAACGCTTTTATTTTCTCATCAGTGCCAGAAACCAGTCATCCAAACGCCACAAAATGGCGTCGGCGTCATTCCTAGGTTAACCTCGTTAGTTATTGTCAGATTAAAATAATCATGGTAACATGGCACCAGAGTGGTAGTCATACTTTTAGGGCGTGTTCGCATGAGTGGACCGGACCCGAGCTGGAGCTCGACCTTGACCTGGTCTTCTCTTGAGGTCGGGTTTGATTTTCATCTGGCTTCCGGGTGTTACTTGATCTTGCCACCACTTTGTTCCTCATTCATGGTCGAGAATTCGAAGACAAAGCTCGAAATTGCAAAGAGATCTTCATTGAGAACATGAAACAAGCCTACACCGAAGGGAGATTTTCATTATAATTGGAAAGGGAGACAAGCGGCAGATAATTAGGATTATATCAGTAAATCGGCTTCATACAAAGGAGATCAAGTTTGGAAATTCTAGAATGAAGGATGGTAGGAAAAGAGAGGAACCGAAGCTCCACATGTGGAAGCGGGTTTAGAATTTGTTGATGTGAACCACCCGGACCCGCTTTGACATCAGGTCCGTTCCACTCATGCGAACACGCCCTTAGGGCCACTTCACACTATGGCCGAAGGTCGAGAGGCCGTCGGTTTCCACCGATGAGATTGCAAGAAACCATGAGTTTGGCCTCTCGATCCTTCACACTACAAAATAAAGTCCAAAGTCCATTGAGACCTATTGAATGCCTACATGACAACACTTCGTTGACCAAAGTAACGGCCTCTCGACCCAAGTTTGGGTTGAGCAAAAGTAGAGACCTAAACTTTAGTTGAGAGTCCGTCGATTATTTTTCATTAAAACATAAATTACCTATTTTTAGCTAATTTACTTTGGCATCTTGACAAAGTTTGGGTCATAGTGTGGAGCAGCCTTTAATTCAAAAAAAATGAAACAACCAGCTGGTGGAAAACATTGGTTGATTGAAAGAGAACCACTTAAATTGTCCTCATAATCATAGGCCAACAAGTGATGTCATGGGCAATTGGAGAGGTACTCTTCCGCTGGTCGTATGGCCACTTTAGACTACGGTGAAGAAGTGGTCCAGTCGATCTAAAAGTTTTGCCCTAGACACAGCTATTTCAAGCAAGTAGCGGAGTTGGAGTTCTCCCGAAGTCAAGTTTATTGTTTGGGGGTTTGAGGCCAGACAAGACATTTGACCTCCAGAGAATTCTTCTACTATAAAAGTATTGCCACATATACAGTCATGTCATTTTTTCATTCATGCTCGAAGTTCTCCACCAGACAAGTCTTGGCGGTAGTCTAAAACGAATCCCGTGAAGACCAAGATTTGCTCCAATTATATTGCACTTCTCCACCGTAGTCTAAAGTGGCCATTACATTTGGTAATTGTTTAACCCCTTTCATCAGTGAGTCTCTTAAGTACAGATGATTTGAGAAAAGTCATTATAAAGTTTTGTTTAGAAGAACATTTTGAAATTGACATCTATTTATTTATGAAATTAGGTTGTTTTGTTTTGTTTTAGAAAACTCATATCTCATGGACTGGGTGTTTGTTGGGAGTATATATGGTATCATTGGAAAGTGCTCAACCAATAGGAGTGCACATACTTTGTTTCATGGTGTTTCAACAAACCTTGCAAAAGTTATGGAATTTCAAAGTATTTATGACTGCCAATAATAACAATTTGAAAATAGAAAGTAAATGAAACTTAGAACTACCACTTCTACTCGACTGTTACTAATTACTCGATCCTATACACGGGAGGCATTTTGTGGCAACAACACAAGTCATACAATTTTATGCATGGGAAACATTTTATCACAACAACACATGTCATACTAGTCTATTTATGAAATGAACATTTTTGTTATTGTTGTTTAGAAATTGAGACCTCATGTATTGAGTATACTTCGAGGCATTCTTGGTACCATTGGAAAACTCCCGACGAGGAGGAATGAATGGATTGGATTCAACGCATTCAAACATACAATGAGAAAGTTATTATGATTTTTTTAATTGAATTAAATAGAGGGATGATCTTCATAACGAATTATCTTAATTGAATTGCAAATCTGAAGAGTTATGATGTACAAGATAAACTTTGCAAATCTGAAGAGTTATGATGTACAAGATAAACTTTGCAAATCTAAAGAGTTTAAATGGATTACATAAGTTGCATGACCTTTAAGAAGAACGCTTCACATACAATGCATAAATACATTAGATAAGCACATTTGATACATTGCATGACCCTCTATATAAGGACACAAATCACACGATCTTATGCGGGAATACATTTTGTGGCAACAACACATGTTATACTATCTTATGCACGAGTAGGATGTACCTAAAAACCCATGTTTTGATGCCCATACAAAAAGCATGGGTAGCATGCACATTAGATCATGTCACTTATGGTAGAACTTGGGTACATTTGGTGTTTGTGTACAATTGGGTTTCTTCCAATTTTTGACATGCATGTTTGCATTTATCATTCATTAGTTATTTTTTCATTCATTTAAAGAGAAGCCACTTGAAACTTAGGGCGTCCTTACATGATGGGTGGGTGGGCAATATGAATCCAATTTTGGGTAATGGGACAAAACAAAGAGAACCAATTTGTTTGTCGGGGTGGGCAAGCATGAAATCAAGACTTACAACTTCACTGATATTGGTGATGAGTCTCATTATTTTGAGAGTAATCAATGCGAGGAAATAAATACTTGTCAAGTTTTTACTTACAAATTTCCACCCATATGAGTTAGCATGAATCTCTTACGACTGTAGCAACTCGTGTGAAGTTCGCACACCCACCCATTATGTAAGGATGCCCTTACACGGCGACTCTTTGCCTCTTCTTCAATGTTAACCCTTAAACATCCACAGGGCTAAAATGGGACGGTTTGTGAAAAATCTCACCATTGAGACTTCACGGGCACCAAAAAGTGCATTCATTAAAGTTAAAATATATATTTTAAAAAAAATCAGCACCGTTGTGCTTCCAGTGCAGGCGGTGCAACCAGTGGTCCAAGAGGAATAAAATTGAATTTAAATTTATTTATTTTTGTTTTAAAATTTGGTTTTTTCAAAATTTGTGCCAAGTTATACAATTTCAGCAACAACTCTAATGAACAATGTGTGTTGCCACTTTAATTGAATGACATTTTTTCGTTGTAAATCCAAACAAAAGATTCGTGATTCCTACATATTTGTCCACCTAAATTTTTGGCGCAAATAATTATGTAAAACATACTTTTTTCTTCAAGATTTTTTATCGGGCTTGCTATGACGTTTTAGGGTTAAATGTTAAAGATGTGTGAAATAGGACATTTCTTGAAATAGTATATATACATGGATTGGATGATTCATACATATTTTTTCTTACATGGCAACATTCGAGGATGCGTGTCGCTCTCCTTGAAAAGTTCATCGCACCATGGGAACTAGATCCCTTTCCGTTCCCGGAAAGTCCGCCCGCCAGGTCTTTCCACGCGTTCAGGAGCTCTTTCTCTTTTTAACCACGTGGCTTCCTGCATTCCAAACAAGTTGTCCAACCGGCTTGACCTGTCCTCCGACCGGTACAGTCCGTCCCCTTCGACTTTACTTTTACCACCTCCGTGAAACGGCGGTCGAATCGCTACTTCGAAGGCAGGGACTCGGGTTGTAGCAGGTAATTCCGACCTTCTTGTCCGGTCGTCCTCCCCGTCGGTTGCGTTCTTCATGAAGCAACCTCTACTCGACACTGTTTCTCTGTAACTGCGACGTTGCGTGTTCATGCTCTGTTTTTTGTTGACTTGATCGTGCTTGACCTGGAATTCAGTCTGTTTTCTCGGCGCTGATACTGCCGTGGATGTCCCTGGACTCGGCGTGAGTGCAACAAGTGGTTTGATTTGTCTTGTGGTAGAGTATTGCGTTGGATCGGTTGTGGGGGCAGTATTCTTGCTTTGGACCCTTTGCGCATTTCTGTTCGACTTGCGAAAAAAATTCATTGTAGTTCGCACGCACGATCGTGAAAATTTTAAGGTGTTTACGGATCTTGGTGTGCGTGAGAAAGCAGAGTTGATCGGTTGCGAGTCTGTGGTTTGTGTCTGCGGCGGTTCTCAGTTTAGAGGTTGCGATCGAGGTTCTCGGAGGCTGTAGCGAAAGAGCTTGCTGTTGATGGCGGCCTTTAGGGTGCATAGTGTGGCTGCCGTATGCAGTTCGTCTCACGGTCCAAACCTGTTGTGTAAGAAGAGAGTGACACCAAAGAGAGCACATATACTTGTGGCGAAGAAGAACAGATTGAGTATTAGCCAGAAACAAGCACCGTCTAATAGTGTTCGTTTGAACTGCCGTGGAAGTATTGAATCCAACGATGCGATTGAGAGTGTTGATATATCTGATATTATGCTCAATTCCTCGGACATCGATCTGTTAACAATGCTAAAGAGGGATCCAAAGAAATCATCTGCCACTCGTCCACCAAAATTCACCACGCTCCGGCCGTTCGGTGAAGCTGGAGCCGGCGTCATGAGTGGTCTTGAAGGCTCCGTGTTTGAGCTTCTTGCTGCGAATATTGAGGCGAAGGCTGACCTTAAAAGGTAACACCTCATTTCTTCCTTTCGCTCACGTTTATTTTCTCTTGAATTTGTATATTTGCGATAGATTCACTCGCTGGTGTATTATTCTTTTCTAAGATATTTCTGAACGTTTTGTCATGTTCGGAACTGCTGTTGCGAGATCTGCAAATGCTCTTGTAGAACGAGTAATATACGTCTTCAAATTGGCTTATGTAGTTGCATGTCGTGGATTACACGTCTGTGGCATGAGGCTAACATGACTGTATTATCCAGGTTTGAGACTCTCTCAGGGCGCATGGCTATGATGGCTTTCTTTGTCGCCATTGGGGTGGAGATCGTGACCGGAAATAGTATATTCAAGGGCATTGATGTCAAAGAACTGATGCAATTTGCTGCTCTTTCTGGGTTAGCAACGCTTACTGCAGCCGGATTTGCTTTCGCTTGGCGAGCAAGAAGTGACGTAGCATCTTCCCTGTCCAAGGGTGCCCTCAAGCTCGTGGATGCTGCAGTTGATAACGTGATTGATGGCCTTTTCTACGACGATGAAGATATATTCAAAGAGTAGAAGAATAGTGCATTCAAGAGCCATTCAAGAGCCAGCGAGCCTATCTGCCTGTCACGGCCAGCAGAGTTGGTAGGTGAGATATATGAAGATATCCTTTCCGGTGGTGGAGATTTTAAACATTTGAGAGAATTTCGTCTGGTTGGGTGCAGTAAGTGTTGTAAACATTCATAGTGACAGGAGAATTGAACCTGTTACTTTCGTAACTTTAACCTGGCCCCTGTATAGGAAAGACATATACGCTCATCCCATACAACATTCATGTATTGATTGGGCGCTCTTGATTCTATTGCTAATGAGGTCCAATTCTTTTGACTGTGTATCCGAATACCGGGTCATGGACTGCAGTATTTACAGGGTAGTTGTTCCTTATAGCATGGAATAGGTGCTCCTCTCAGTTTCCAGCAGAAACATTTAGCTTCCAAGGGCAATCAGAATTGAAAGCATGCATAAGCCATGTTCTCTGTAAAATACAATTTTTTAATATCACTTGAAGCTGCCATTTATTAATCCTATTTTTACGCTTTTTACAAAGTCAGCCTGAAGCAGTGACTCAGGCCTTTTCATTGAAGGTCAACTTTGGTGCATACGGGCGTCACAGTTTTGGAGCTGTTGGGAACACGAGTTCATATTTTTCATTGTCGACTCACAAGGTAGAAGTACCTAAAAGCAATCACTTACCTCTAAAGGCCTGAAGGACCAGGGATGTTCGAGCTTAGCTGTTGTCTTCTGGAGTAAATATCGATTCCTTGATTAGCTCTTGTAACAAGCACAATTACACATTGGCGTGGAAAACTTATGAAGATGGGCACCTTTCAAATTCAGGGAGACTTATCCAGCTTTTGTATGAAAAAGGGAGCAATGAAGACGCACAATATACGAGAAAATGCCAAACGTAACGAGATAGATTAAGTTTGATTCTTCAAAAGTGCTTCAAGAACTCCAAATTTATAATCATCTCTGTGGTATGCTATGAAAACTTCAGAACTGCATACGAAGGACTTTTATTGAATTAGTATTGCATTTAGTTTTTTAAATACCATTTTCATAATTGTTTATCTCCAGTGATAACAGTGAACAAGCACTGGGTGGGGTGCTCTGCTTGGACGGGCAAGCTTTCTTCGTTTTTCAGTGTTTGCTATTCAAAAATGACATGTACAGTGCCTCTTAAATAATTGAATGTCCCAGGAATTTACCACAACGAAGAGCATCGCCACCAGTACCGCTCCAAATGCCCACCCACATGCCCTCCGTATGTAGAAGTAACGGGTTGAACGGCACAATTTACAGTGTTGACCGGTGCTCCTGGAGAGCCATTTGGAGCAATTCCGATGCGATAGGCTCGGAGCAGCATGCTGGTGGCGATGCTCTAAAAGTTGCTTAACACTATGGTGGAGAAGTGCACCGGTCTACAATTACACTATAGGGAAATGGAGTAATATGATTGAAGCAAATTGTAGTTCTTGACTTGATTGGGTTTACCATAAAGGCTTGTTCGGTAGAGAATCGTCAAGCGCGGATGAATAAATGACATGGCCGCCAACGTGGTTGCAATTTTTAGAAAGGGAGTTCTCTGGAATGTCAAACCCTCAAACAAAAAACTTAATCTCAAGAAAATGCCAACTCCACCACTTACCTAATATAGTTAGAACTTGGGCAAAACTATGTAATCGACCAATGCACTTTTCCACAATAGTGTGAAGCAGTCCTAATTGATGATTTGGGTTTTTGAAGAGAATTTAAATGTAACATAGTACACATTAATATGACTTGTGCCATTGCCATAACCAATATATAGAAGGTCACCCAATCTATGAGTATGTTTATTTAGTCCATCGTAACTCTTCAAGTTTGCAATTCTTGGTTATTCATGTTTGCAATTCTTGGCTATTCATGTTTGCAATTCAAATGAAAGAATTGATTCTCAAGATTGATCATTTAATTCATTCAATTTAAAATTCGTAACTTTCACATCATATATCCAAACGCCATGAAACAAAATCTATGCACCCCTCCTTGGATCTATGGCTTTCTAATGGTACCAAGAACGCCTCCAAAGGACACTCGGTTCATGACATCTCAAGTGTTTAAACAAAACAAATAATAATAACATATGTTTTCCTAAAAGTGCACACAACTATGTGCAATTGTATTTTTTTGTTATTGGTAATTTGTAGATTAGTAGATTAGTGAATGAACTAAATTTGAAGTAAAAAAGGACGCTTCATTTGTATATGGTGATAATAATATTCTTCAATTATGTACCAAATATAAATTCATTTATATTTAACATATGTAGATTTATTTCATTGTCTTGATAGAGCAAGTTTGAAAGCAAAGGAGACTCGGCTAATTCTACCCAATCGTTGAGAATTGTCTTATAAACAAGTTTGATGATGATTTTGGATGAGTTGTTTGAGCAAAAGAACGAGATTGCCAACAACGTTAAGGAGGAACTAGAGAAGGTACAAGAGATAACATAAATTCATTAATATGCACTCTACATAAATTAGTTATCGCATTCCATCTTTACCACCATTATAGTCGTTGTGCTCCTATCATGGTATTAAAAGCTTGGGAGGGTAAACGACACTCGTCCCGTCTTTCATTAATATGCACATAGTGTCTTTAAATTTTTTACATAAATATTGTTTGATAAGAATTATGATTTTGAAATGTCTTATGCATTTATTACAAATTCATAAGTCAGTGAACTACTACAAAGGGTATAATCTCCCTTATATCTTTTAACAAGTTATACCGTTATATCTCAGTACTACTATAAGCATAGGCAATGTGTTGCTTCCGGACTCAACTTACAAGCAATGAAGATATACGAGTATGAGATCGTTCAAACTCTCATTGTAGATATTGAACCAGATGAGACATTAAAGCATGATAAATATCAATGACAATGATAATTATCGGATTCTTAATGGATCCGGAAGGACTGGGTACCGGTAACTATGAAGATAATCCAAGGAGAATCTGGCATTCAAATTCACAGTGCACATCTTGGTTCTTAATTTATAGTGCAAGTAGTTTTTAGGAGGGTATGCACTAATAAATGACGACGAATTCATATTGTGGAAACTTACACAAGATTTAACCCCTGAATGCCGCCGAGCCTATTACTATGGAATTATAATTTCATTTGACAATCCGTGTTAGCACCATAAATGATATTGAAATTCAATATTACAATTTTCATAAATGAAGGCATGTGCATATTACGCTTAAAAAAATTAATAATTTTTTGTGATTTTTTTCGAAATTATTGTGGTTTATCTAAAGAAATGTGAAAAAAATTCATATTAAATTCTCAATAAGCTACAAATATATAAAAATTTGGCCACAAGCATACTTTGCAGTGTAGAATATCATGATGTTAACATATACAATGTCTACATATACATTGTCTTTTAAATAATTGAATGTCCCAAGAATTGACGACAACTAAGTGATAATTTGGAATTTTTGAACAAAATTTAAATGTATTGTAATACACACTAGTATGACCTATGTCATTGCTACAACTAATATAAAAGGTCACGCAATGTATCAACTATGTTTATTTAGTTCATTATAACTCTTCTCGTTTGAAATTTAAGTGAAGGAATTGATTCTCAAGATTGATCACTTAATACATTCAAGTTAAAAATTCATAACTTTCACATCATACGTCTACACACCACGAAACAAAGTTGTGCAACCCTCCTTGTTAAAAGCTTTCCAATGGTACCAAGAATGCTCCGAGGCACCCGGTTCATGACATCTCAACCATTTAATCAAAACAAACAAAACAAACAAAACAAACAAAACAAACAAACTTGCTAATTTAATGTATAGATAGATAGTGATTTGTTACCTCAATAGTTGTTTTAAAAAAAACAGTGAATTGTATTAACTCAAACATCAAGATAGATCAACTCATTGGGCTAATATAAAAGAGAATAATTATAGAGAAAAGAAAAGGGATTTTAAATTCCAAAATTCCATTGACTTTAGTTTGAAAGTGGAATTGCAAAAATAAAATCATAAATTTAAGCAACAAACTTTTTCCAAAATTACCATGTCAAGAATATGTCATTTCCAATAGATTTTACTAGTTTAGAAGGAATTTGAGATTCAAATTTAGAAGGAATTTTTTGATTTGAACTTTTAGATTTTGTGATAAAATCTTAGCCACAGTACTACCAAAATCTTATCATATTGATGGAACCTAGAATTCTAAATCTACAACTTTCATTTGTAAATAATTTTCTAAGTATTCCTCCAAATAGTGTTTTGTAATGGTGTTTTCTAGGAACGCTTCGTGACCGTTAGGAGTTAAATAAGTTAAAATTTTACTTTAATTCAAACATATAGCAAAAGGAAAAAATCTTATGAGAATTACCTTGGCTTACTGTATTTCAGTTTGAACTCTTTGTAGTTTCTACAAACATAGTATAGCATCATTGGTGATACTTGATATCCAACAACGTACCGAGGTTTTGATATGCCTTGGAATATTGAACCATAATGAATAGCTGAGTAGTTCCTACATTGAAATCACCATATACTAGGGGCGCGAGAATTGTGTG